>BGPR01021882.1:0-25954 GCA_013235015.1 Araneus ventricosus
GCACGTATGAATAACAATTTTTATTTCAAATGTGACAATGCTGTACATTTATTTTTCATTCACTCAAAAAACAAGAGACAATGTAGCACTAACATTTAGGAAATACTATAACGGACAGGTCGTTGGAAGTTTTCTTTTAAAAATACTTTTAACATGTACAGGATCATATTGTTCACATTTCATGAAATTCAACCTCTATTTTTAAAAAATTTACCAAAAAAATATTAAATAAGTATTTCTCCACTCACCAATAACTAAAAGTACATTAACTTGAACTAAACACTAGAAAAATAAAAAACTGTATTTATAATTATTCATTCAATAAATCATCCAAAATTATTGAATTTCATCAAACTTTAAGAGATCTATGGCACAAACAACTTTCACCATAAAATTGAAATTTATTATGACAACAACAATCTAATTAAAGAATTACATCTCTAGAAAATTAATTTTGCAAATGCATTATTCATTGACTTGATTATTCCCTTTTCAATTTTAATAACAGTCAGTCAACCACACTTAAAATTTTTGAATTGATATAAAATTACATCTCAGCACCATACTCATGTTACTTTTTTTATCACAAAAGCAACAATGCTTCATATATAAGAAAATAGTCTGTTCTATGGAGTGTATTTTGTACAATTCATTAGGAGCAATTGAAAATAACAGATAATACAAGACATCTTTTTAAATTATAACTACACAGAAGGTGACATTGAAGACAATTACTTCTGGAAAGGGATAAGATCATAATCTTAAAAAACAAATAAATTGCATTATTATCACAGTATTAGAGTCCATATAAAAATCTAACCAAAACTGAAAAGACAGAAATTAATATATTCAAAAATATAATGTTGAGATACAATAACTTGAGATACAATAATTTGATGAGTATGTCAAAAAAAATATTTTTTGTATCAAATTTGAGAGTATTTCCTTCCAGAAATACTTGGGAGTAGATAAAATAAAATAGGGATGTAACAATTATTTGTGCTTGCTAAGACAACTGCACAAAACATCAGCTGCATTTAACATTGAAAAGGCTGCTAAAACATGATCTCATTTGATTGGCGAGAAAGAACATGGGCGTAACCAACGACTCCTCATCTCACGAATAAGAGGAACTGAAAAAAAAATTATGTTCATTACAATTTGATTCATTTCAAATCATACAGCATTTTCAAAATGATCATTCTTCACAAAAATTCAGAAACTTTTCATTTATAGCCAATGGCAACTCAGGGATGACACCATGTTTATATGTGTCTAATGGCAGCAGAACGATTTCCATGAAATTAAGTAACTTTCATTTCAAATACAGTTTTAATTCACAGAAGACTGATAAATAGTCTTTAAAATTAGATTTTGATCAAATATATTAGCTACTTTAAAATATATTATAGTCGTAGTTCAAACTTTTTAATCAGGAATAAAAATTCACAGTATAGTTTTTTCAGGATTGTCAAACTCAGTTGTTCTTGACCATAATTATTCCAAGCAAGATTCTTGCGCATATCCAACAAATTTATTCGAAACCTAGTTTGGACAAAAAAAAAGTTTTCATTGGTGTGCATTAACCTAACAGGATTTTTTAAAACTTAATAGCTTTAATATACAGTAGCTGCCACTTAATGAGATCACATCAGAACTTAAGAATTTTGATAAGATTAACCGATTGATAATAATTACCAAATTGGGTAAAATCAACTATATTTTATCACATCAAGGGAAAATAAAAAAAAACACTTTCCTCAGGGCAATCTATAATCTATTTCAAAAATAACAATTAAAAATTTCATTAATTGTTGCTTGTCTACAATTATTCCTTAACAATTCACTTAAATATTTGTTCATACTTGTATTGTTTTTTAAAATTTGTTGAACCATGTTGCACACAGCATTTCAAAATAGCAAGTGATTGCCCATTTCGGCGTTCGTTGGAGGGTTTTCTTTAACACATTCATCCCCGTTGGAATCATCAACATTTATCGCTTGGTCTTGCTCACAAACAGCTTGGCGAATTTCCAAGTCTGTCAGTGTGGCACCTACTCAAATGTTTTCATCAATGGTCATCCAGTCTTCCTACTCTTCCTTTCATATACCTGCAAGGGGTTCTATGGCAATTAGAAGTTTTCATCTAATGTTTCACAGAAGCCTCTATGGGTGAAGCAGTTTCTGGTCATGTCAACAAATATCCGATTCCAGGAACTTGTTAAGAGATGCACCCCCAGAGCTAGAAATTCCGCTAATGTCAAATGCCAATTATTGAAAATGAAAGATCGGTCAATTCTCTACTTCAAAACTGATAACATTAAACAATGCAGTGATCACACTAAACGAATATTTTTGTGTACATTTGCATATGTCGGTTCGGGAAAAGAGTTTTTTGATAATATAAAGCGAATGATAACATTAACCATGATCACATTAAGCGACATCCACTGTACTGCTACCTTCAACAGCAGATATAAGAAAAAATAATTCTGTTTTATTCCCCACAATTATAAAAATTTTAAGAATTATCTGCAAAAGTTTAAGATATAGTGGGGAAGCATTGATATTATACAGCTTGCAAACAGACAGAGAACAATAGATTCTTCATCATACTTAATCATAAACATTGTTTCTACAAATGAAATTTTAAAGCTGTAACTTAATTAAGTACTTACTCTTTAATTAGTATAGTTAGAGAAAATGTATATTTGCCATCAGGAAAAAATAGAAATATAAAATATGTCCTTTCAAAAATTGACCCTCAAACCTTTTCAAGATTGATTTTTTTAATGTGCTTAGATGTCCATCAGTCTTGAAAGGGTTAAAGATAATTAATATTGCTTACTTCGCAAGAACTATATTGGATATTGTTCATTTAAAATCAGTAGCCTGAAACTTCATCAATCCTTACTTACAACAGTGATAAGATAAGCATGAAGCTTTCATGTCACTTCATAATAAAAATGAAAATTTTGCTCCTTTGTTGAAATTTTAAAACATTATATTGTTCAGAAATTAATTTTCTAACATAAAATTTCTATTTTTTCCCAATTTAATCCAAACATACAGAGGCAAACAACATAAACCTAAATCATTATTTTAATGCAACAATTGATTTTTTTAAAAATTTTTAATATATTGGGTTGTAGCATTCGTTGATTTAGTTTTCTACCATTTATTCAAGGAGATACACATTCTATAAGAAAATAATTTATTAAAAAATGCATTGTGCATTATTTTCCATCACCTTGGCCCTATCTATTCAAGTATAATTTTAAATATCAACTTCTACAAGGTTTCATCTTTCCTCTTCAAAAAATCTATCAAAGTGAGTTTTGATACATGCAGAGTATAGAACTTTGTTTATTTAATTTAGTTCTTGCAGAGAGTAAAATAAGTGCTAGCCTGATATTGCAATATTTGGGCTATATGAAGCAGAAGGCACAAAATCCCATTGAAAAATCTATCAACTTCTACAAAGTGGTTGCAGATATGTATATTCCTAAGCTGTCATGAAGAAAAATTAGCCTTTATTGGCCAATACAGACCCTTTCTTGGGAAGACATACAAGATTATTCTCAGTACTTGACTAAAAGGTCTGCCTGACTTTTTACAGTAATTCATAGCAGACTATGCCCTTGAAATCCACCCCAGACGCACATTATATTTTTGGGTGTAAGTTAATCTAGATGGCACTGCTTTTTTTGGAAAGGGGCATCAAGATTTGTAGTACACAACACTATCATTGATAATCCATTTTTTAATCCACCTCCAGCAACTTTTTTGCCAGTTTTATAACTTTTTACTAGTATATTTACTTTTTAAGTAGATATTTCTTTATATCTTTTCAATGGGCTGATCACAAATGAGATCATTTCAGCTTATGTAGAACCTACATATCAGCACGAGAGACACACACCCTCCAGCATGGATGTGTCTTTGAACGTTGATGATAGCTGCAATCTAATGTAATATAAAATATGCGTTTGAATACATTATCTGTGTCAAATGTTACAGTTGTTTAGTTTCTTCAGCTGGAGGAATACCACTTTTGTAAAGCACCATTTGTAATTACAGATGACCAATATATGATTCCTCGCAGCCAAGGATGAATTACCAAATAGGCAAAGTAGGCAATTGCCTGAGGACTCCAAGGTTTTGAATATTTTTTCTTCATCATTTTCAGAATAATTTTATTTCGTGCTTTCATTTGATTGACAAAAGCTGTGCATTTGAACTTATTCAAATAAAAATCATGCACACACAAGCATTGTTTAAATTCCATATCATAAATCTTAGGACCTTTTATATGCTTCCAAATCTGCTTGCAGAAGAAGCATGTTATAGTTTCGACAAACTTTGTATTAGAGTATTTAAATTGTATTAAAATTTTTTGTAATTTTTTTTTTTTTAATAATTTTGTCTAAAATTACTTTTAAGTTATTTTTTTTACATGCAAGAAATTTGAATTAATTTATTTGAAAGTGGCCTGCAATTAAATGTTTTCTTATCTCAGCTTGTCATAATATTTGTTGCTTGAAAACTGCTTAAATAGATATAAATTAAAAATCAATAAAAAATAAGAGGAAATCAAAACTATTAAATCTGGTTTTTGGAAGTTTGGGGTGGGAGAAAAGGAGGGCCCTGAAGCCGATAGACCCCAAGTGGGCTCAATCTGGTCCTGCTAGAGGCTTTACCCACATATTTTTCCTCTTTCCATTAACAATACATTATGAGATGTTGAAGAAAACATGTTTCATTTCTCCACCTCATTTTTATCTAAGAATGCAAAGTGAATTGCTAAGTTAAAGAAATGCTACATTAAAATGTAGCAACAACAATATATTACAACTAGGTCTGTGAAATATTCCATTCTACTTATATCTGCCCTCAACCTCATTACTAAAATAAGGACAATAGCTTATTTTTGAAAAGTAGAAATGCTTATGCTGACAAACCTGTATATGCAACACATTCATCCCAGCCAGGTTTCCTCCATGCAGCTTCTCGAATTTCTTTCCTTGACAAGAGATCTTTGTAAGCTGAAATTAAGAATGTTTAAACTTACTGCCAAATCACAATAGCAATAATGCTAATAATATCTCCATTCACTCATTCATGATTAGATAATCTTTATATAAAACACTAAGATGCGTCACACAGAAAAAAGGTTAATTTCTCTTTTGCCAATGGCAGCGATCAGGGTGTTTACAAAAAAAAACTGTAGCCTCCTCCATGTTACGCATAACTTCATAGTCATAGCCCGTTACTATTTTCGTTCTGGTGTAAAAGAACTTTTTCTTGAAAAAAAAAATGAGTGTAAGAGGAAGAAATCACAATATTTCTTAAAATATAATGAAACTTTGGATGAAATTATTTAAAAGAGAACAGATAGATTTGAAGTAGATGGGCTTAGGCGATCCAGAGAACATTTAGATCAACGTCAAAATAGTTTAAGTGAGTAAAGATAAAATCACGTCAATTCACAAATTGAGGTAAACATCATGGAGATTACTGTTATGAACTTTTACTATTTGTACTTTGGCTATGTTTCTGTTATGCTTACACCACTTGGTGACTTTTTTTTTCTTTTTCTTGGCAAATTTTCTTGGAGCGCTGAATCGCCAGTTTGGCTCTAGAAGCATCAGGAAAATCATCATATGCAAATAATCGAGCACAAATGTTCTGTGCGGGATCAACTAGTTATTTAAAAAGACATAATAAAGGCATGTGATAATTCAAGCTCTCGTTTGCTCTCAAGATACATTTACAACAAAAGTTTTGAGATAATGTTACAATATAAAAAAAGAAAAATATTCTAAAACTTTAACAATTTCACAATTTTAAATTACCCTTCAGAACAAATATTATTTTTAAAAATGAGAAGACAAAATTTAATAAAACAAATCCTGTAATAAATTTTCTTTAAAAATAAAATCCCCTTCAACATTCTGAATTTTTACAAATAAAAATTTTGAAACATTAAACTCTACAATTAAAACAAAGTTACTGGCACTCCAATAAATTAAATATGTTAGGCTCAATGTGTATTTCCAGTATGAACACAAACAATTAATACTCACTCCAAATATGATGAACCATGTAAAGTTGGCCAATTTGAGAGAAAAAGCCAGCAACAGCAGTTCTCTTACGATAATTTATTCCTCTTGCCCTGCATACAAACAATGAAATATTATCTAAAGAATGGAAATTATATTTAAAAAAGGTGTAATATAAAATTTATGCCACCTCTTAAAGTAATTCAATATAAACTTAAATATGATTTTAAAAAATAAAAGTGCTAATCTGACTGCTATACATTAATGTTCTTAATAAAAGTCTCCTAAACTGTCACCTTGCACCACAGGGATTATTTCAAGTTTAGAGCAGAAAGTAAAAGATAAATAATTAACTTTTCATTCTTGATTTTTATAATATTCAAAAGTCTATTATGTCAACCATATGATTTTATTTAATCACTTTTAACATAAGACACAATTAGCAAATAGAAACAGAACCCCTCCATTTATTCTGCCACAGACTTCCGAAGTCAGCTAATAATGTATCTTGTAAAACATAGAGCAAAATGAAGAGTAAAAATACATGGCAAATGCTGAATTTCACATAAAGAGATTTCAAGCATTTATTGTGATAAAGGAATGATAAAATCAGATACTGAGATTATACTTTATTTGATCATAAATAAACAAAAGTTGAACAGATGCAATAGTGAAACTCTTTTTTTTTTGTGTGAAAGTCGCAATTTGAGCACATAAAAACTCAAACTAGGAAGGAAAAAATATGAGAGAAAAAAAAGAGGGACAGAATTTGTAGGATTTCCCTTGAAATAATGATATTTATTAGAGTCTCATTTTATCTTTCTCCGTTTCATCCATTTTATTATAAATCACAATTCAACAAAATCAAGGTAAAATTGGTAAAATAAAAATATATCTGCATTTTAGTTTCACTCTGTATATATATAGAGGAAAGGAAACCATGTAATTTAAACAAAAAATAATATTATTCATTAAGAAAATGGCTGTTTTAAGAAAATTTAACAAAATTCACATCATAATGCTTAATTTTGAAATTGAATTTATTTAGACAATAGGATAATTTTAATTATGAATATAGCAAATGAAACAAAATTATCTCTTAATATGCATATAGATGAATAGTATAATCCAGTACTACTAAAAAAATTATCATCCTTATGAAAATATTATAAAATGCACTTGATACTGCTTTAACTATTTTGAAGTTGAATTTATTCAGACAATGGGATAATTGTAATGATAAATACAGAAAATACAACAAAATTATTTCTTAAAATGCATATTAGTAACAATTAGCAAAGTTTAGTCCCATAAATTCATAAGCAGAGTATAATAAGTGAAAAAATTTGTGTCAATTTTTATTGCCTTCATAATTAAATCTGTTAAAGTCAATTCACCAGCCGTGGACCAAAGCAAGAGAAAGAATCATTTATTATTTACAAAAGCAGAGGTATATATACATCAAAGCAACGATCAACCAATAAGTGAAGAGAGCACTTCTAAAAATAGAACATGACATCATACACTACCTTACATCATACACTAAATAATGAACCAGGAAGTGGATGAGTAATTGATGTGATGCATGCGCGATTACAGATTGAATATGAAATCATAACAAAATCAAAACCAATAAAACTGTGCTTTCCTCAATACATATAATTAGAGAAAAAGGGAATTATAATACTTTTCAACAGTTCTATCTTTAGAGAACAGCAAATGATTTCAGAAAATAGAACCAAAATATTGTGTTAAAAAGACAGTATTTCTACAGTTATATAAAATAACAAATTCGATATCTCAAATACGTAGTGTATTGGCATATATAATGGTCTAGTCATACAAAAAATAAGAATTAAAGCACTACTATTTTCCCCTCAAATAATGGGATTTTCATTCAGTTAAGAAAATTATAAACAGATAATTAAACACAACTACTAGCACAACTGAATTATATTAATTTAGTTTCACTTCATCAACACTCTTTCCTCCTATTTTTCATACGCAGTCAACTTATTTTTAATAATCATACATACGATGATGATCTTTTTTTCCTTCATGATGCATCTTATAACTCATGTTTATGTCACTCAAACATTATTTTTCATAAGTTCTTCTATTTCATGCATGTTCAAGTTAGCATTAAATTTAGGCTAAATAAAGCATTACAATGTTGATTAAAAAAATTATCTGGGATGTCTAGTCAAGTCTGAAACAAATTATTGCATGAATATAAAATTCTTCGAATAAAATATAAAATTTAGTACTGTAAAAGATTTAATTACCAGTTATTGCCCCATTCTATCATTGTACCTGGCTATAAAAGAGAACAAATAAAAAAATATTAATTTCTAGAATACGACTATACTATTCAATACAAAAGTAAAAATAATAATCATCTCATAATGATTACAATTAAGATATTCAGAATAAAAGCATATTCCAAAATTTTTGCTATGAAATCACTCACAGAAAAGGTTCAATTCACAAAAGGAAAAGGCTGACAAGAAATATTTGAATCTGCAAATATTAATCAAGGTTTCAACAATAAAATTCAAAAATGTAGCGTATATTTTTTATGTGAGGGCTTTTGAACATAAAGGATAATTTCTGAACATTAGTCTCAGACTAATCCTCACAAAGAGAAAACACTGGAGGCATTGTATTAGAATAAATTTATATTTATTAACATTATAAAATATACCAGATTACATTAAATAAAAAAATAAAGATTTTACATATTTCCAGCTCAAAATAATCCTCATAGAAATATCATTATGGAACATACCACATACAATAACAAGGGAAAAGGTTTGGAATAAAGTCTCTTCTCCTAGAATACTTGTCTACGCCAGGGGTGGAGAGTACCTGCGGCCTTTTTGAGTTTCTTATGTGGCCTTACCACTTATTTAAATTTGCATTGAAATAATATAATTGTCCATAAAACAATAATTATTAAGGAACAATAACCCTTAAGATTCTGCTCATACAGCCTTTTACCCAACAGCCAAAACCTAATGCGTCCTTTCAGTGCAAAAAGGTTCCCCAACCCTGGTCTAGGCATTCAATAAGCTCATTTCTGTAGAATATTTAACAATTTCAGCTCAGGGAGCAACAACAATTTAAAACAGCCCGAGATGAATATATTATTGTCAACATCTACATAACAATAGGAATTTAGACAACTTAGTGAAATCTGACAATGCATAAAATGTAGAATATAACTGGAATGGGTTTCCTGTAACTAAAAGATGTATGCTTTTCTTTGTAATATTACCTTATAAGTCGATCATTTTAAGAAAAACACCTATAACAAATTACATGTATACAGATACAGACAAAACCAACCTTTTGGGAAATCATGTTATCAAAGGCATCTCCTCGAAAATGAATAGTGCTGCAAATTATATTTTTAAAAAGCCTTTTAATTTCAGTTATGCAAAAATTCTCACATTTAATGTCAGATGCGCAACTTTCTGTATTTTATAAGTATTGAATGAGTAGAACTTAAAGCATGAGTTTTCATTGTTAATCCAAGAGTGATGATTTAAAAATCTACTCCGAAAACCTTTCATTTTCCTCTCAGCAAAGCACTTTCATTTGTTTGATACATAACAAGAGAAACACATAAAAATTTTAAATATGCAATAAGTAAGAATTATTTTCATGCAAATATTAAAGAAAAAGTATGAAGCCTAAGAATATAGTCCAGGAAGTAGAAGGAGGGGAAAAAAGAGGAAGAAAGTGTACAAAGTCCTAGTTTCCTTTATCAATAGGGGATGTACCATTAAACTCTTACATCTAAGATAGGGGGCTGGAAAGGTCATTTATCTCCATTTGTATGCCACTTCCACATTAAATGATAACCCCCTCCCCAATTACAGATATTTAGAGCTGCAGAGAGAAAGAGTGTGAAGTACTCTTGTGACTTGAGTTGACAACTTGCAGAATAACAATGGGCTCTCGCATGCCAAATTATGGCTATAGGATGTGATTAATAAATGATTTTTTAAAAACCTTAACTGAAGGATATCATTGAAACTTCAGTAAAGACAGTATGCAATGTTACACAGAAGAAAAAATATATATATTTAAATAGTGAAAACTGCAAAGTGTTAAGGACAAACTGTCACTGCAGGTTATGAACCATCACAAGAACGAAACTATATTAACATTTTCAAATTAAACTATTGGAAAAATGTGCAACTCACCTTCAAAACATATGATCGCATTTCATACATGCTGTTACGATCTTGGGGCTCTGGATCACCCCAAAAACTGAATGGCAGCATGTATTGATTATTACGTGAAATAATGTTTTGACTAGGTCTTTTGACAACGCTTTAAGTTCTTGATCTTCCCGGCATAATGTTAAAACTTGATTAGCATTCACATACCCTCGATTATATCTCCAAATATGAACTGAAATAGAAAATACTTTAACACAGAGCAACAGTTGTCAAACTTAATTACCAAATGAAAAACAAACTCAAGGAATATGCAAAAAATTTTATGCACTCCAGCTACAAGAATAAAAGAAATGAACATTACAAATGTTCACTTAGATAAATTTTATTTCTTAATCAACTATAGTTTTAATTTTTAAATTAGTAAAATTCAAGAATTAAAGTGATATCATTATTAAACAACATCAATAAAGTTTAGTTTAAAAAAATTATGACTTACTAAACTGATCCTGATTACCAATTTCTACCCTCCAGCTTCCTACAAGCTCTGTAAATTCAGATTTTTGATGTAGACTCTGACTCAATGCTTCACTGAAAAGACAGAAAATTTATATTAAATAATCTAATATGATTCTACTAAATAAGTAAATTATACTTAACAATATATGCTTTTTTTCAACACTAGATCTGTGCAATGTTTCATACATTATCACTGAATCCTTATTTTACATTATAGAATTTTGGAATGTTTTAGAATATTCATAATAAAACATTTTAGAGTGTCATATGCTTCATAAATATTCATTAATTAGAATTTTTCTGGAATTCTTAATGCAATATACAAAATATGATGCAAGCTTATCAACAGGAGATAAAAATTATTAGATAAAATTATTCATACTTACTATCCTTTTAAATATGCTTCAATACAATCTGGCTTCACATCATGGACTGCAGACAAAAGAAATAGGTCTCAATTAAACCACACATAAAAAAAGTTCTATAGTGCATTAAAAAAATACATTAAGCTTTTAAAAAATACAGTCATCAGTAAATAAATGCAACACACTATTGTCATTATGAAAAATGTGTTCAAATAAGAATTTTAGTGAAAATGTGATTCCAGCATTTCTCTGCTTGCCATGACTTCCAAAATCACCTTGTTATTTTTCTTACACAATATTGTGAGATGGATAGTCAAGATCCAGTTATGGCATATAAAGTGGAGCAACTAAAATCAGCACAGGGCAATTTTTTCAACTTTAAAAAACATTCCATGGCTTCACAAACCATGGGAGCAGAAACATAGTAGCTCCAATATTACAACAAAATGAATTCAACTGTGTATAAACTAATAGCTATGCCGGCGATCAAGCTGAACAGTTGCAATGTGTGATGGTGGCCTAGTGGTAAGGTCTCGGCTTCAGGGCCGGAGGGTTCCAGGTTCAGAACCCGATCCACTGAAAGTCCAGCGTGTATGTGGTCCTGGTGCATGTGAAATCTGATGTCATTGGTCAAACATCCTCCCACAAGTATGGAAGTTTGGAGGGGGGGGGGGGGGATAGCTCAGGTGCCCTCCTTGTCAATTGACAGAAGATGAGGTCTATCCCAAAATAGCTCTTGTGTTGCTTCTAAACAGGACATTAATATAACTAAACTAAGCAATGGTTGCACTAGCAACCCATTCAACTTGTTTTTTTTTGTGTTGTCACAACAGTGAAATTAAATGTTTATAAACTCGTTCAGAAAAATTTCACCATCAAACAGTAGTGTAAACCACATTCCACTCCATATTTTATTGTTCATTAAATGTAAAAGAATTACAAGTAAATAACAAAAATGATAAAAAGCATTGGAAACAGTTATGAAATTGGGAACTACATTAAAATATATATGCAACATATGAATGCTTTATGAAAACATTTGTTTTCATAAAAAAAAATTACACAAATGCTGCATTTTTCCAAAATTTATTATTGTATTTATTATAAGTAATCTATTGTGTAACAAACTGAAGTTGTTTCAACTTTGCTTTACACACTTGCCTACAGTTGTCAACAGCTAATGCAAAACACATGAAATGGCCATTGTTTCCCAATTGCATTCCAAAGTCCAATTGTGAAAAATCAATATTTAAATACAGTAAAACTTATATAACCAGCCATCCCTCTAAACAGCCACTTTTGTTTGGCACAAAATTTTTAGCTCATAGACATAATAGTAAAATAACCCTCAGGAATGGCTATTCAAACCCTTCTAAGTAGATAAGGTGATTGCCCGTACAACTTCAATGAAATCCATTCCTTTTAAATCTTTGACCTTTTATTAGTAAAAAGAGAAAAAAATCCATATACTCACAAACCATATCAGAAATCAGATAGAAATTAATAATTCCTTTTCTATATGGAGAAAAAAGTGAACTTCAATCCTCACAAGGGTACGCCATTCATAGAGCATTTTCTTGGGGGAGAGGGGGCTTTTGGGCAAGGAATTGGACTGCGACAAAGAAGTCGATGATACTTTCAACCCCAAATTAAACTTTCAGATCAAAATACATTATACTATTATCCATTCCTTAACTAACAAATTGATTTAGAGATTTAATTTCCCAATTTAAAAAACAAAATTTAAAAAAAGTTTTCCTCTAAAAAAGGTGAAAGATCCAAGCAAACACAAATTGTATAATTTGTGTTTGCTTAAAAATTAGAAATCTTCAAATAAAGTATTTTTCTTTAGATGATTGATTCTTAAAATTCAATTTTTCAGAAATAACAAACTGGATCTTGTTTAAGTATATATTTTGAACTCCCAAACAATAAACCCCCGTTAAAGCAGCCACCCCGCTTAATTCTATTGATAAGGCACCATTCCATACGTCCCTTCAAGAAAAAGACAGATCAGATGCATAAATGAGGTTTATTTCAAACACTTAAAAAATTACTTTGTAGCTCATAGATTCTCTCTGTGTCAGATAACAGTTTAGAGTGAGAATCTTTTGTAGGTTCTATTTTCCGGACATGTAATAATTTGCTGAGCCATCCTTCACCACCTCCAGAGTTCCCATTAACCACTGAAGTGGTGGACAATGTCCTAAAATGCAAAAGTCACATTCAAAATTAAATGCATATTAAAGTAAAATAACTTTTTAATTGTATTTTTATATACACAATTTGCTTTTATCCTTTTGTTTCCAAATGTATGCACATAAAATAAATATGCAATTACATTTCAAAATAAGAGTTAAATAACATTAAATCCCATATCAAAATAAATATAATAAATAATATATTTAATATAATATATAAATATAATAAATAATATATTTAATATAATATATAAATATAATAAATAATCCCACTCTATTTGAGAGGGCACTTCAAATTTGGGGGCGAGAACCTCCTGTATAAGTAAGTAGAGTCTCACTTCCCTGTGGGATACAGTAATGGTGGAGGTTAAATATAGAAATGGTGGTGGTTGACCCCACCGATTATGGGTCGTACCTCTGTCTGAGGGGTCATCACACGAGTTGCTCATAATAATGGCTAATTATGCAACATGATGGTTGGGTTATTCAAATAAATCTGCATGCCTAGGCTGGTAGGAATAATTCATTTATGATAAAATAAATGTTGATGTAATTCTGTTCATAAAATGTCATGAATTAAAATTCAGCAAAAATTATTTTGAATCATGAAACAGGCTTTAAAGCTTCGGGGGGCGCCGGGGGGTTTCCCTTAGTCTAGAAAATTACCAAAGATACAACCAAATATATATATTCTTCATACATAAAAAAAAAAAAAAAATGAAGAGCTTGATCGAGTTTATACAAAGATATATACATGCATATCAATACTATTTTTTCAATAGCAAACCTGTATAAATATCATATCCCTTTACAGAAATAGTACAAATTTTTGTACATTTTGCTGTTTAAAACTTTAAAAAAATTTTCCTTCAAATGTTATTACTTCAAATTTTTAATTTACCCAATAAAATATGAAAAGAAATAAATAAAATCATCAGGAGAGCCAGAAATTTTTAAAACAAAAATCTTAAATGTATTAAAATATATATGTTTTTACTTCATTCAAAAATATATAAAAAAATTCTGGTGATAATATAACTATTTTTGTAATAAATATAGAGATCTATAAGTACAAGTTGGTGAAAAGTCATTCAGTTTTCAAATGAAAAAATAAAAATTTATTTACAAAGGTCATTAACCGTTTGTTTCCATGTAGAAAATTACAGGTGGATAAATCAATATATATATATCTCTATAGTTATATAAACATTAGATTTACGCATAAAATAAACACAAATATAAAAACTACAGTTTGTATCTAAAATTTGTACATTATTTAAACAATCGGCTTGAATAACCTCTTTATTTCATTTAAGGCAAAACCTTAACTTAGCATTGATAAAATTATACTTTGAGGTCAAGTAACTGAACTTGAAACCAAGTACACTGGAACAATAATATTTATTATAGAAAAAATTTCAGAGATATTTCTATTCCTGGAATTTCAGATATTAACAGAAAAAAATTATTAATAAAATTAACTTAGTACCTAGTTGCAGATAATATAAAGTAATTTTTGCTTCCCCCATACGATACCGATCGTACGAGAGACAACATCTTTATTTATTATTATTATCTGCGATCTTCATCCACGGTTGCCAGATCAGAAGAGCAAAATAATGCCAACTTAAAAAACTGTGTTTACCTAAGCAATGGTCGAAGTAGAAGTGTGAATAGATACTTTAATTAAAAATGAATTTCAAAATCTACCTATAAAGCAAAAATATGCTGGCTATTCAAATTAAAACTCGTTTCTGCATTCATATCAATATTTTCTAAGTATATCACCTGTATCTGTATCATATTTGATTCAAATATTATATGGGAAGACGTTTCTTGAAATTAGAACCTAGTGTCGTGAATATGAATGCATAAGGCTATTTTCCGATGATATTTTTTTGTATGATCAACGCTTGTTTTACTTTTGTAAATCCATTATATTTAGATGCCCGCCTTTAAAGAAATAAAAAATGGAAATTGTTTTCCAATGAATAGCGTCTTCAATAGAAGAAGAAAAATTCGTTCCTAGAATGGCATCAATTAAATTTTGTATTATGCCGTGTGTTTTAAAAATTTCGGGAGCTAGCAATTCTTGAATTAATTTGCGAATAATTTTGACAGGAAATTTCAGATACACTGTTTTTCATTCATATGAAACCATGGGATCTATTAGCAGGTGAGTACAAGGTGCTTCGGATGGTACTAGTTTGACATTTGGGAACAATGTTAGTATAAATTAGCGCCAATTGTACCTAATTCATGCCATAACTTTTTTGGTAATGTACACAACTTTGTTTACATTTCAGAAATATCACCTTTGAAAAGTAGGCTTTGATCATGAAATAGGTTTTATGTCAGTAGTTTCATATCAAATGTAATCATTTCAGTCCCTTTTGACAGACCCGATTGCTTACTTGAAAACTTGTTTAATTATGCTGTTTTTCTATACAATTTTAAAAGAGCTTGGAATTGTATCGTTATAGTGTGCAACTTTATCAGATATTTATCTTAAGCACTCATTCATGTTAAAACCTCGAGCTGTTTATTATAATGCATTTATGTGTAATCCTTTATTGTCTTTAAATGAAATTTCCTATCATTTGTAACTGGGTGCAGTTTAGTACCTTGAATTAAAATTTGCGATAAGTCTATGGAATGGTTTTTGTGATTTTTTTTATGTAATTGCTATAATTTTTGTTATCTAAGTATCAAACACTAAACCTATCTATATTTGCATTAAAAAGAAAATTGTAATTCTACCATAAACTATATTTTATATGAACTCTTTCAAAATTATGTATGGGTAGTTGATTGTATTAACAATAAATGCAATCTCTAAAATAAATACATTTGGGTTATTTTGTATTTCTTTTCTCAAACTTTCCTTGAAGATTAACTGTTAGTAACCTAGCAGTGTTATAGTAGATTAATGTTTTGATTATAATATTTTTTCTCTTCAGTATCTTCTATTTTATTTTTATAAAGCTGCAGTGTTAGCCATGTACATGTTTTACTGTTTACTCAGAATTCTTTTTTCCTTTTACAGATTTAAATGTCCAGTTTCTGGAACAAAGGCTTTTAATCACACTTGAGAAGAATCTGCTCATTGAGTTGGAGTTAAGAAATTGGAAAGAATGGCATTCAGTGTTATGTGTCTTTGAAAGTCTTGTTGATTACAAGAATTGCTGCACAAAGCTTGTTTGTGGTAAAGGTATATGAATATATCATATTTCATAAATGGTGCAAAGATTATGGCTTCTGATAAATTTATGATGTCATACGAGATAGTTAATGAATTAATTTCTGATATGGTTGAAGTTACTTCCAAACAATTCGAAGAATGTAACAGTGATTTTCGTGATAATGAGATTAATTGTAGTCCTAAACAAGAATCATCTGGAAGTGAAATAAATTGTGATAATAAAGATCTTCCAGTTCGTAGAAGCAGTCGTATCAAGCACTTGACTGTGCAGCAAGATAAAGTTAAGAAGAAAAATGGTTCAAAACAAAATAAAAGTATTAAAAATTCCGAAAGTAAGCCAATCGACGAAAACTGTCGGTCACCTCCTAAGGAAGAGAGCATTCAAATTGATGTTGTATCGAGTAAAAGTGGTGATGAAATATCAGACTCAAAAAATGAAGTTTTATCTGATTCGAATAAAAACAGTAAGCTTGAAGGGGCTAAAAGCCAAAAGGTAAAAAGAGCTCAAAAGAGGGTATCTTCAAAATTCGAAAAAGAAGATACAAAATTAGAAAAATCAAAAACTGATAAGAAAAAACCAACTCGAAAAAAGAAACAAAATTTGACTGAATCTGTCGAAAGCTCAATAGACAAAGTTATTGATGACGTTATAAATGCTTCTTTAATTTGGGAAGATCCTGACACTAAATCTGAAATTTTACCTCTTTCTAATACAACTCCTTGTAGTGTTGTAGTTGACAATTTAAATAGCGAAATTCAAGTTCCTGAAATTTCAAATAATAGTACAAAGCAAAACGATATTCTAAATCAGGACATTAAAGACAAACAGTCTGAAAGTAACAGTTTAAAACCAGTCAAAGTGAAATCTCGGTGGTGGCAATCTAGTAAACTTGAAGGTGTATTAAGTGCTGAAACAACAAATCCTTCTGCCGAATCCACAACAGTTGCTCAACAGCTTCCTATAATAGAGTCAACTACTCCGCCACTAACTAGTGAATCAAAGGTTGATTCAAAAGATCAAAATAATTTAATTCCGAATGAAAATTGTAAAGAATTTATGGATACAGTTGTATCAACTACAGAAAAGCCTGCATATGACCACATTGATGAAAACATATACAGGTTTGAAAGGTAATAATACTTAAAATGTTTTTTAATTCAGAACTTGTTGCTGATGTTTTCTAACATATAAATTTTGCCAGTGTGCATATAAAATAGAGAGTTGAATTGTAAAAGAATTTTATAAGAATATTTATACCATTTCTTTCAGGTTTTTATTAATATATTTAAGTAAAGAATATCTTAAGCTAGTGTGATAGGAACAAACTAGTTAAAAATAATTTAATTTTTTATGCTATATTTTAATTTTATGATTATTTTAAGCTGTTTTGAATTATTTTTTACTGATCTTTTAAAAAAATATGAAAAAGTTGGTAGCATTTTGATTAAAATCTATCAAATTTGACCAAGTATCTCATTACATCACTTGACTTGATTCACCTGATTTAATGAAAAAATAGTTTTTTAAATGATTTTACCTTCTCATTACCATAATTGGTAGTAAGTTCATTTGCAGGGAGGACATAAAAATGTAGATGATAGATGTAACAGACAAATAAAAGCCTCTGATACAGAGATATTCAAAAATTGAGGTTTTAAACAGAATTATACCATTTACACAACTATCCAAACAACCAACTGCAAATCCAATTACGAGATATGTTTTACTAGCCTAGGAAGCTGCAAAACTCCTACGTATAGCTTTAAACTGTATATATGATGCATTATGGCCAAAGCTAGCTTTTGTTCCCAGAAATCCCACCAAAAAACAACATCCACCTGTTAAAGATAGCCATTTGGATAAAAACTTTTTTATAATGCTTTCAAATTTGTCACAGTAAATTTCTAATGCATCCTATACTGCCAAGGAATTTACAGTGACATACACATCATATATTATCAGAACAAGAAGTATATTACCAATCTGCTTGTGACGATTTGCACAATTAAACAGTGTATGATGTAATTTTGCATGATGAGTTGAGAATAGCATCCCTTCAAGTTCATTCAGTAAGATCCAGTATAGAAAAGGCATTTGAACTGATATAATTTTATTAAACTCCCTACATATAATATTTTTTAGTTTATTTTAGTATAAGTTTGTTCCTTATTTCCATTGGTTTTGTACTCTGGTTATCATCTGAAGTCTGGCATTAATTGTTGGTTATGTTTAGTACAGTAACATTATGAAAATAAGTTAAGACTGGTGTGGTTTATTTATTTGTTAGAATAGTTATTAAGCTTTGCAATTACTGCTTATTTAATAATTTCTTGAAATATTCTGTCAAGGAACATTGAACTGTAATAAAGCTTTTGAAATCAGTGCATTATAAAGTTAAACAAGTCATATACCTAGATTAAATAGCATGAGAAAAACATATAGAACTAAATTTTTTTATTGT
This sequence comes from Araneus ventricosus, assembly GCA_013235015.1. NCBI lineage: Eukaryota > Metazoa > Arthropoda > Arachnida > Araneae > Araneidae > Araneus > Araneus ventricosus. The sequence continues at coordinate 18,999 of BGPR01021882.1, forward strand.
AAATATGAAAGTAAAATTGGTGCGTAAATTTCTTCATCAAAAATCCTTACACTTTTAAAAACAAAACTGAGCATTAAGTAATACTTTGTTCTTCAGAATATTTTTATGTCTAATTTGGTGTCTTCTCAGCCTTAATGGCTCATTGCCAACAAACATGAGAGTTCAGTTTTATTATTTTAGAAGCAGAAAGTGTCTTGATGTTTTATTGGAAGATATTTGTAATGTTATGCTTTTTGAATAAATATATTGAAGAATTGTCATTTTGGGCCTTTAAATTTTTCATTTAGTTAACTGATACCCTCAGGATCACTAATCATCTTTAATTAAAAATTTTTAGTATTGCTTGTGGTTTGATTTCGCCTTTTTGTAAATAATTGTCCTTTATGTCTTGCTAGGAAAAAGTCAAAAAGTAAAAAACAAGTAAGACGTATGGTATGTGATTGTACACTTACAAAAGAAGAAACAGAATGCGGAATGCTTGGTTGCAAGGAAGAATGTTTGAATAGGTTATTGATGATTGAATGGTAAGTAAAAATCTGTTCTGAAATTCTATGTTCTTAACTGAATAACTATATTCAACATTTTAAGATTTATATTGTATACATTCAAGGCTCAATTTTGCTTATTTCTTGTGGAAGAACATGATCTTTCTGTTTTTATGTATACTTGGTATATCCAATATGCAGCTGTTGTAATTCTTAACAATGGATTTTTAAAAAAATTAAGTTTAAATTTTTTAATTGAAATTTTAATGGAAAATAGTGATTTAACCCTCTATATGCCCATATATTTTGGTTTAATAGCTCTAAGATCTGAAAAATTAACTTTAAAGTTAATAAATGAAACTTTTTTGTATTTAATTAAATCTCTGAAATCTTAAGAAAATTTTGTGAAATCTTAAGAAAATATGCCTGTAAACATGAGTTACCTGCTTTTAAAATGAGCATAGAAAACAGAAAAAGCTAATTCAGATGCTTAAAGGATTAAAAATCAATATCTTTTATAGTAAGTGATTAATAATGCAGAGAATAAATTGATCATAACTTATATATCTATACTAACAAACTCATTTGAAGCTTTCACACATTCACCCACTCCCACCCTCTCAGAAAATAATTTTGTCTTTTATTGGGTTGTTGTAGTTAAATACTCACTGAAGTGTTTACACAAAATAGCAAAGACAGTTTATTGATGTGAATGTATTTAAAATACCTCTGTATATACAATATTTCATGTCGGAATGCAGCCAACTTAATTTTTTTTATTATTATTGCTTTTTAGTAATTGATATAAAGTAATTACAGCATTTCACAACGTCTGTGATGTTTTAATTGTTCTTTTGACAATTAAAACAAACAATGTGTTTTAACATTAACTAAGTGTGCTATGTCGGAAGGTGGTAAAAAAAAAAAAAAATCCTATCCTCTGATACATTATTATTGCTGTAGGCTTTGTATTAGTTGAGAAAAAGGGATGTTGACAACAGAAATAATATATATGATTATGTATAGTTATTATTCTTTATTTTATTTTTAAATTTTCAAAATCCTTTCATGAATTCTTTGTTCAATTATGGAAATGTGTGTGAATTGAAATATTCATCTTTTTTACAGTAATTTTAAAAATTGGTGTAATTATGTTTTTTTTTCTAATTTATGAAATGCTTTAAAAAGCTAAATTTATAAATACATATTTTTCATATAAAGGTGCATTCTGTGTATTTTGAACCCATTTGTATGTACATGTGTGATATTCTAGATAATTTTTACTGGAATGTCTGCTGCTAAAGCAGTTGACTCAAGATACAATTACATTATTTTTATTATTTATTCTAGTGGATATCGTTGTCCTCTTGGTGATGCATGTTCGAATAAGAGATTTCAAAAAGTATGTGTATTTTCTTTTTCTGTTTTATTTAAATGTATTGTAGTAAAATAAAAATCAGTATAATTTTTTCCCTCTTTTTGTAGAAGCAATATGTAAATGCAGAAATCATAAAGACTGAAAAAAAAGGCTGGGGCTTACTAGCATTAGAAGATGTTTCCACGTATGTATTTACCTTTTTCTTTACTTTTATGTTTAGTCATGGTGGCCCTCAATAAGTAAATGTTGATACTTAAGTGTGACTAATGAATTGTATAATGTTTGATGTTTTTACACCAGAATATTGATTTAGATATGTCATTTATGTGTAAAAAGCTTGCTTTATGGGAAAAATGTGCAAGAAGTTAAAGAAATTTATTATTGTATTTAGGATACATACAAGATTTTGCTGGCAAATTGATTTTGAATTTTGTATATGAAGATACTTTTAGTTTTGAGGGGACAGGAATTTAGTGCATTATTTAAAATAAGTATTTATAATGTTCAGAACGATCACACATACAAAAAAAAAATGGAAATATCATTAAAATTATTTTTTAAGGGACTTTAGTTTACCAAATTGTACAATTTCTTAGATTTGCAAACTAGGAATTGTTTTATAAATTTTGTCTTGAATTTGTTTTTTTCTGCATCTTTTACCCAAAACATTAAATAGAAAATATATAAGCTTCCAATATTTAATCATTATTGTCTTGTAGAATTTGAATTACTTAAATAGCAACAGTATTTGAATCGGCAGAACAGATATTGTTTTGATATCCTTGTCCACTGAATAGTATCTTCTATAAGAAAGAATTTCATTATTTTTTTTTTATTTCATGGAATTGAAATCAAAGTTATGCAGTGTAAATAAAACTGCTAAGGATTTTACTCATATTTTAATTTTGTTTTATAATCATTCTAGTGCAGAATGAAACACGTGTAAATTGTGTGAACTACTATGAACTTCATAGGGGAGATCAAGAGATTTATTTAAAAATATATAAATCAAATTTGATACTAAGCCATTATCAGCTTGTTTTATATTTTGATTGCACAGCTATGAAATCTAGGAATTAACTGTACCTGGATTGAATAAGATTCTGATTTTGGTTATTTGTTACTTTTTGTCATAAAATTATCAAATTTTAATTGCAGGGGGGATTTTTTAATGGAATTTGTTGGAGAAGTTTTGAATCACAAAGAATATCGACAACGGGTTAAGCTTTATGCCAAAGAAAAGAATATTCATTGTTATTTTATGGCTCTAAAAACAGATGAAATATTGGATGCTACTTACAAAGGAAATCTGACACGTTTTATCAACCACAGTTGTGATCCAAATTGCGAGACGCAAAAGGTAATATTTTCATTACAGTTAAAATTTTATTAATGTAAATAATTTTCAGAATGTGTATCTTATATTTTTACTAATTATTAAGAAATATTTTTAATTTATGGAAATCTATAACATTGATCTATTTAAATATGCAATGTAATTATTTTGATGTAATTGGCCATTGTATTTAAATGAAAACTGTAAATGTCCTTCTAATTTTAAAAATCCTCATTGGTTTGAAATTCTTCATTTCTTTTTCTTATTGATTGAAATCTACTACATTGATATATTCAAATATTCATTCTAACTATATGGATATAATTGGCCATGGTGTGGAAATTGGTAAAATAGTGAATGTTTTGATATCTTGCTTTTGAGGGAAAAGTAATTTTTGTATTTAAAATTTGTTTCACTAATTTAATGCCTCTATGTCCACTTTATTGAGATCTCATTGAATCATTACTACTTTCATCTAAAATCTATGAAATTTGTAAAAGAAAGTGTTATTTGTTAGAAATCGAAATGTTATTTTGTGTTATTTGTGTTTAAGTCGAAAGAAATTTATTCTGTTTTTAAAAACTACTGAAGCCGTTGATAAAAAATTTTCTAGAACCACATAATGTTACCTTCAACACACATTATTACAAAAATAAAAAAAAAATTGTGTTTGATTGAAATTTGCTAAAGAAAAGATAAGCAATTGATTGAATTGAAGAATACATTAAAAAAGATCAGGTGTACATAGCCAGAATTCCAGATCTTTTATTTTAGATCAAAGGTATCATTTACAGATGTATTATTGATTACATATTGATTCACCAAATGTAGAACATCCATAAGCAGTAATATAGGGATGGTTGTATTGTGGGTTTCTTTGTTTTCCCAAATCTGTAATTTACAGATTTATTATCTATTTCAAATTTTATTTTAAAACGAATATATCATTGATATTGTAAAAATTTAAAACTTTTAGATTATATCATTAAATGAAGTAGTCAAACTTCTTGTTAGAGTAAATCAGTGAAAGTCCAGTCATTTGTATGTGTGTGTGTAGTTTGATGTATTTGTGTCGCATTAACATTCTGATTAATTTGAAATTATGTTGGATTTTTACACAACAATAGTTTTCAGGATTTTTAGAATGTAGTTGTAATCACCTGTGATTGATAGCTTAGATGCTGTTTATTATTTATTCTCATTAAACAAAAGTGTGCATCTATGAATTTTTGAGGGTCCAAACATCCCTCTCAAAACTCCATTGGTGAAGGTTTTGGAAATGATTTATTGAATGCTGGAAATTTCACAAAAATTGTTTGCATTTCATGGGCCATTTTTCTTCTCTTAGCGATTTGTCACCTCTAACACCTGCTGATATGCATAATTCGGGTTTTTCTCAAAAGGTTAATTGAAAGGCCATTGTTTATATAAAGTGCATCTCTATTAATACTGTACTTTTAATAAAGAAAAAGATATAGATTGCAATTCCCAGAACCCTCCATCCTTCTGAAAAACCAAATTAAACTTGCCTTTGTTTTTAAAAAAAGTTGAGAAACTAGAAAGGTAAAAGGATTCATGAAATGTTTTCATGATTAATTTTTGATATATTTCAAAATTATATTTTTTGTTTTTTCGCTGATAAAATTGTTTACAAATGTATATATGCTTGTATGTATGTGATCGTACCAATAATTTTCTGAATTATATGAAATGTTGAGTCTTTACTATATGGTAATTTCTGGTGTTTTTGAAATGGATTCTGAAGCACCTGTTGAAAGGTCTTTTATCCAAAAGGAAATATTGTTGCTTTTCAAGACAATGTAAATTTTAATACTTAAACATGTTCGTTACTGAAAGAAAGCCTTTCTGGTCAGAGAGCAAACTATCATACTTTCTTTGAATATAAGTACCCAGAGTGCAAACCATTATTCCTAAATAGCAAAAGGCAACACATGTATAGTGTGTATTTTAAAGTATTCTTGCATCATTTTAAATGTACAAATTTAATCTGTTAATGGCAAAATTAATTTAAATAGATTTCAATGAATTTATATTAAATTATGTTTAAAAGATCAAGACTGAGGTAACTGTGAAGTAAAATTAAATTCCAATAAAAAAAATGAAATGGTCTTTTTTTTTTTTTTTAACTTTTTTTAACATGAATATTAAAGATTTTTAATCTATGGTAAAATATCAAAAATGAAGATTACTTTCTAATTCTTTGCATTACCTCAAAAATAAATCCAAGGAAAATCAAAACACTTCAAAATCTGACTAACTGATGGTATATACCCCATTTTGATTTTTTTTTTTTTTTCCGTTTGGGAATACATATTTTATTGGCTTGCTGGGAAAAGTAAAAGAGAAACAATGGAATGCATTTTGTTTAGCCATGAATGTGAATTGTAAATGTTGTATAAATAGAGTGCTAAGTGTTAACAAGTTAAATGAAAAAATATAACAAAAACATTTAATAGTATTTTGAGCTTTAAAATTCTATTACTCCAAGTATCAAGTCATATGTCACATTAATATATTTTTTGAAATTTTCTGTAAAAAATGTTTACCATTTTTTATTTTTGTTATTTTGTTTGAGAAAGCTTGCTGCATGTGTTTGAAATTATTGTCTTCTCATTTTGTATCATGTGTTGTAGTAACACATTACTCAAATGATTTCTGACTTAAAATTTTCAAATCAGCATATAATTTATAGCACATTTATCAGTAAAAAAGAAAGAGTTAATTGTCCTTCCATCATTGAACTACTTCAGCTGTTGCAGAACAATGAACAAATTTCATAAGTGTAGGGTCAATTATCTCAACTAGACCGTAATTGCCTTTTTAAAACTAATTATCTTCAACATTGAGGGAAGCTATTTGTTTACTTTTGTATGTAGGGATTTAGGATACAATATCATAGGTTAGCAACTCCTTTTATCTTTATCTTAATTTCAAATATTTGTTTACGAGCATGTTGTAATGTTATGCATAATTCGTTATAAGATTGGAACTTTGCTTTCTTTTTTTTGCATGCAAATCATGGAAGCAGTATAAAATAAAAATTAAGGCAAAAAGAACTAGCCTGTGACTCATTTTCCAAGTGAAAGTAACCCTGTTTTTAGTCCACAGTGACTGCTTCACAAGTTGTGATTTCAGAATAATTAAATAAGAAAGTGTATATTGTAACAATTCCTTGCTAAAATGTCTCTCCCTTCCCCCATCTTAAAAATGTCCCATGCTCATTTTTCTTAGTTAACACTTTGTTTTGGGAAATGTGGTTGCTTAACTTTTGTATCTTGTATTAAATTTTACAGAATTAACCCCTTCCATCTCGTTCCCGTCAAAATCACAGGGTGAGATTTTGCATTCTATTTCTCATGCCCGTGATATTTCCCGGCTGCAGTTTTCAAAAGTAACACACCAAAAATATTAAAAACAATCCATTTCTTATACCCGGAAAAATTATTTCTTATTTTACATACCAGATGGCAGTAACAGACTATTTATAATGTAATTGGAGATAGTTGGTTGTCACAATAACCCTGATTGTTCGTTTTTCCGAAAAATTAAATTTTCTTGATTTCAAGCTAAAAAAATTCCAAAAATTAAAAATGAATACATATATTATTTGTACACTTATTTTTATACAATTTTCTTGAATAGAAAATGACAGGTGCTTTTTTTTTTACAGTTTTCTTAAAAGTTATGCGATCCTTAAGAGGGGTTAAAAGAAAGAAAAAATGTCACTGGTTATTAA
>BGPR01021883.1:0-25787 GCA_013235015.1 Araneus ventricosus
TTTCAGAATTATCCGATTACTTTGATCAGTTGGAAGGTGTCCACTCTAATCTTTGCTATATGGATAATACCCCCGGCGATTTCGGGCGCAATATTCCCACCGGCGAGTTCAGGCGCAATATTACAATCGGCAAGTTCGGGGGCAATATTACAATCGGCAAGTTCGGGTGCAATATTACAATCGGCAAGTTCGGGTGCAATATTACAATCGGCAAACTCGGGCGCAATGCGCATGACAGTAATAATATTGTTAATACCCATTAAATTTAATTTTAGCGTTCTAAAATTAATCGCTGACCTTCTTGGGGAGGCTTAAAAGAAAAAAAGTGGGGATATTGTTACAAAAAAGTCTAGCCTTTGAGATTATTTCCGCGTAGTTGGTACAGTACGTGTTTTTTGTATTTGCGATTTCAAAGGCATTTCTGATAACGCGTGCTTCAGCTAACCCGAGTTCGGTTAACCGGGGTTTTACTGTAATTAGATTGGAGGTAGAAGAGTTTGGTAAGGACCGAAAGAGGTCACCCCTGAAGAGGTACGATTTGTCTTCCTTTTCATGTACGCAACCCTTTCTTAAAAGTTATAACTGCAAGAACTGAATATCTAAAAAAGACAAAACAACAATAATAGAAGCAATTTATTTAGTGTACGAAAGTGCTGCATCATCCAGGAAAAATTGTGTACAAAGATAAAAATACGAAATAAGGGAAGATTTAATTGTGAAAGAGTTAAAAATACAAAAATAATAACAAGCAACTAGGAGGAATAAGAATCCGGTGGATGACATCATCAGCCATTCATCCATTCAGAATGGATTTTCTGTAGAGGAAAAAGACTTTAAGGTCTAAATTTAATTTGGATTTTTCTCTATGGCTTGAACCCACTCCGGAATAAATTGGAAAGAAAAAATATTTATCCACAAAGAAGAAATTAAAAAGTCTTTTAAATATAGTCCAAAAAGAAGGGCTTAAATGTCTTTTCTCTTAAGAAGTGGAATGGAAAGAAAGGGCGCTCAAAAGTGAACATTGTTTATAGGTGTGCGCACCTATCTCCATTTAATGAGGGAAACTGAGGGACATGTTTTGCATCTAGCTTTAACACATTTTTGAAATTTCTTTAAATGATCCGAGTAAAAGATGTGTGCAGCTTGTGAGGAAAAGATTAAAGGTAATAGTGAAGAACCAGAAACATTCTGTTAACTTAAAAATGCCATTTATTTAATTCATTGTAAGAAATGTAATCTTAATTACGTCGGCCAAACTTGCTCAGAGTTAAGTACCAGAATTAAAGGTCACAGATCAGCCATTAAAAACTTCAGTAATAACCATTGTCACGATTATGAACTTCTCCATTTCCAGTCCCATAATTTCGAAAATATTATTATTTACATTCTTGAAGATAAAATTGTTTATCTTAATAATAGATTAGATTTGGAAAATTTATATATTTGCAGCCTTAAAACTCTTTTTCCTTATGGTCTTAACAGTAAATTTAAATGATGAAGGTCACAGTGAATTCAATGAAATTTGTATTTGCAATAAATTCAACATTTTCAAAGGTTTTTAAAATTTTCCAATACATTAAAAAAGACTTAAAAGAGATAAGGGCAAGAGTGGAAATCATATTATTGTATTTGAAGAATTGCAAGTATTATGTTATCTTGACCATAACTGAAAAATATCAACATATCCTTACCTTTTCCCTACTATTAAATTTCACAAAAATCCTTTAAAATTCAGATTTGTTACATGTGGCACAGGCAGTTACAATTTTTATTTTGGAAAACTCTTCTTCAATATTCTCTAAATCATTCTATAAAAATTGAAAAGAAAACTTCATAATTAGCAGTAACATTGAAATTCTAAATTTTCTTAAAGATAATAAAATTCATAGCATCAACACCTTTGACGTTGAGAATCTTTTCACCAGCCTCCCACCTAAAGCCTGTATTAATTTATATGATTTATACCTTAACTCTAATTTTATAGATAAATATAGATTCCTAGAAATTTGTAATATTAACATCTGTGAATATTATCTCTTCAATGGAATAAGCTACTACAGACAATCATGTGGTCTTCCAATGGGTACTAGTTTTTCCAGTGCACTGGCGAATGGTTTTCTTCATAAATTCGAGAGGGAATTTTTAAAAAAATAATTTAATTTCTTCCTATCGTTATATTGATGAGCTGATTGTATTTGATTTTGACAACCTTGGCTGTCTGATTAATTGCTATCAGGAAGAACTTAATCTGAATAAAACAATGATAATAACCAAAAATGTAATTATTTAGATCTATTAATAAAAATTTTAGATTCAGGAGTTTCGATTGGTATCTTTCTATAAAAATAGATGGCTAGAAATTTACAGTATTAACATCTGTCAAAATTATCTCTTCAATAGAATCAGCTACTACAGACAATCATGTGGTCTTCCAATGGGTACTAGTTTGTCCGAATGTTTTTCTTCATGAGAGAGAATTAATAAAAAATAACCTAATTTCTGCCTATCGTTATATTGATGACCTGGTTGTATTTGATTTTGACAACCTTGGCTGTTTGATTAACTGCTATCCGGTAGAACTTAAGCTGAATAAAACCAATAATAATAACAACAGCTGTAATTATTTAGATCAAGTAATTAAAATTTTATATTCAGGAATTTCGATTGGTATCTATGACAAAAGAAATGTCTTTAATTTTAGGGCTATTTATCTTTGTCATTATCATACTAATCTCGAAATAAAAGTCATAAAAAATACCATCCACTCTCAAATCAAAAGAATCAAAAATATTTTCAAAAACCATTCTGTTAGTGTCAAGGCCATTGACAATTTAAATATTAATTTAAAGTTAAACGGCTACCCTGTACATTTCTTTACGATTAAGATTTAAAGTATTTTTTAATCTCTCAAGATTTATTTAATTAATTTCTTATTTCTCCATTGCACTGGTGGTAGCTTTAGTACTGATACCACACCTTCTGACATTTTTGTAAAGGCTCCCCTGAAAATTTCTCTGAATTAATAAAAATAAAAAAGTAAGAAATGAAAATAAAAATTATAAAATGTGTAAAAACAATCAAACATTTTTTAAAATACTAAAAAAAAATAAAGACTACAAAAAAAATCTCTATGAAAAATCAACAAAAAAATTATTTAAGTTTTTAGTTAGTGTTTCCTTCACTCTATGGAGGTAGGTGCGCACACCTATAAACAAAGTTCACTTTTGAGCGCCGTTACTTTCGATTCCACTTCTTAAGAGGTAAGACATTTTAAGCTCTTCTTTTTGGACTATGTTTAAAAGACTGTTTTTAATTTCTTCTTTGTGGATAAATGTTTTTTCCTTAGAGGAAAATTCAAATTTAACTTAGACCTTAAAGTCTTTTTCCTCTACAGAAAACCGATTCTGATTTTGAATCTGCATGGATGAATGGACTCTGATGACGTCATCCACCGGATTCTTATTCCTCCTCGTTGTTTGTTATTATTTTTGTATTTTTAACTCTTTCACAATTAAATTTTCCCTTATTTCGTATTTTTATCTTTATAATTGCAAGGCCATTGAATGTTATTTCGAATGTGGTAATATGTCTATCACTGCAATAAAAAAAGCACCAATATAACCACTACGATATTTCACAGGCATTTAGGATAAACAGAGTTCAGTTAACAAGGGCTTTATTTTATCAACCTTTACAAAATTCTGTTTCGAAAATAAGACATAAATTTTCGCTAATGGAATTATTTACACTTGTAAACACTTATCGTTGGACAGTTATCGAAATGTTATAATAACATTCTGTGTAATATGGGGCCGTCCACAAATGATGTCACGCTTGGAGGGGGGAGAGTTTCGTGAAATTGTGACAGTTTGCGACAAGGGGGAGGGAGGGGGTAACAAGAAGTGTGACATCACACATTTTGGTTAAAATAAAAACATTTAAAATCAGCAGATTACATTTTGAAGTTATTTTGAAATTACCAGAATTTGGAGGTATTTTTTTAATCGGGGCTAAAACAACTTTCATGTGATTTTTTTTCTCTCTTATATTGCTTTCTTTTCGAAAAATTCATTCAGGGTAGGTTCTGAGAATATGGTAGCAGCAAAAATTTTTCACCATCAGAAGAAAACCTTTCCCTGTCACACCCTTGAAATGTCCAACAGAAGATACTTCGCCCCACCTGGGTGAGTGGTAGAACTGGTAGTGGCACAAACAGGTTGATCTTATTGAGGCGTTGTTTTAAAAATTCAATCTGTTTTTGAGTATTTTGTGTTCATAAAGTAAAGATAAGATCTAAAGCAAAATATATCAAATTCCAAAATACTACTGTTTTCAATTGCTCTTTTATATTAATATTTTATTACTATTGTATAATAATTATGTTTTTTGTTGCAAACCTTAATCTTATTTCAAACAAAATAAGTACACATATAATCATTATTATTATGCTCACAAATGTCATTAAAACACATAGTTAAAGTTTAAAAATAAAATTGGAAATATGATCTATAACGTAGTGCTTTGTTTCCGAACTGCAAGTATATGTTTATGTAATATAGCGTGACACGTGACAAGGGGGGAGGGGGTATGGTAAAGTGTGACACTTTGTGACAAAGGGGGGGGAGGGGGTCAAAAATATTGAAAAAAAGTGTGATATCATTTATGGACAGCCCCTATACAGCGAGCTTCACACTCCAGGGAAAAAACTGTCTACAGGAGCCGTCAGAAGATACTTTTAATGGTTTTAAAGAAGGACATTACTCTCGAATCTGCTCGACCGTGGACACATCTGATCTCTCAGAAGCCTTTTAAGAAATCTTCTCTCTCGTGCGTCAGCGGTGTAAAGACTCCCGTAGGCATCGACACCTCTTAAGAGTCTTCACGTGTCACAAGTAACGATAAGATATAGGAGGAATGTAAACACTGAAGACGCGTTTTGTGGGAAAGGATGAGGAAAGGTTTGTTTGACTCGAAGTGGAAATTCGGTCTCTTCTTATGAAATTTCTGATAGCCTACGAACAGTGACGAATCCAGAGGGGGTTGCTATGGGGCTTCAGCCCCCCCCCCAGGGCTAAACTAAAATTATTGATTTTTTTCAAATTACCACACCTGTTTGCTCTTGATCTCTTTTTTTAATCATATCATGATATGATTCCAGGTGTCCCGGATGCATATAGGCATTCTGTACTCGAGCAGAGCACCATTGTAACTTTGGAAGGCTCTGATTGGACAAGCGAATCTGACGTCACTCTTCAGCACATCGCATCAACAGTGAGACACTCGTATCTTATATTTATAGTTCTTAAAACTCTAAATATACTAATATTTTCTCCAAGATATTGCCTGAATTTGTTTTCAAAAGGGGAATCTTTCTTCTTCTTGATTTAATGTCGTTAGATTTGCTTCATTATTGCTTCGTTCAGATCTGAAACATTAAATTTCATATTTTAATAGTTAACTTAAACCATGATAAATATAAGTATCGAAATAATGCATGATAATGGATTACAAATTACAACATACATCATCTAAAAGATAATGATTTGAAATAATTATTGCTACTTACCAGCACACAAGCCTTGTTCCAGATGGTCTGGAAGATCGACCGATGTTCTTCCATATTCTTCTACCCATGAATACACATCGGAAGGTTGCTTCGAACGATGGTTTCATCTTCAGCCATTTTAACAACTTCGTTTACAAAAGTAGGGGAAAGATTGAAATTCTGAATAACCATAGCGTATTACACAAAGAACATTTCGCTATCGCTAGTTGAAAGAATTAGAGCGTGGTCAGAGGTAAACAAACAAGCAAAGCATAGTTACGTCAGATTCGCCTGTCCAATCAGAGCCCTCCAAAGTTACAATGGTGCTCTGCTCGAGTACAGAATGCCTATATGCGTCCCGGATGCCAAGGAAGGGTGAGGGTAACTGGTTTACGGCAGTGGCGGTTCGCCCATCAGGTCTGCAGAGCTGCAGCACCCCCTGATATTATTTTTTAAATTTGTATTTTTCGTTCTTAATCTTATTTGCTTACTTTTCTACTCTGAGTTCCATGGCTTACGAAAATGCAAAAAAGTAATAAAAAATTGAAAAGAGGCATTAAATGAATCCAAACGATGAGAGACGCAGGTCTGAGCTGCAAATTTCTCTGCACGCCCGAAATTCATTCGTCAAAAAATTCGAACTCGAGATTTTGACGAATCTCCACGTTTCAGACCTCCCTGAGTCCGAAAAACACAATTTTGGAATTATGTCTGTCTGTCTGTGTGTCTGTCTTTGAACACGATAACTCGAAAACTATTAGAGCTACGGGGATGAAATTTGGTATGTGGTCTTTAAACATATTTTGTAGGTTTCTTTCAAATTTTGGACAAACTCCGTCAAAGGGAAGTCTGTCTGTATGTTCGCGGTCATGTGAACGCTATAACTCACAAACGTGAATAGCTAGATGAATAAAATTTGGTACACAGTTTTATTGTCATGAATGTAGGTCCGTATAAAATTTTGGCCCAAATTCGTCAACGGGTTGACTGCCTGTCGGTCTGTATAATCGCATACTTGTACCTCTTAAGCCCTTTGACTTAGATAAATAAAACTTGATATCGCGGATTCTAACATTAATTATATATCTGTGCCCAATTTTCATTTCAATCGATTAAAAAACAGGTGTTCAAATTGCATATTTAGTTCAAAATGCACATTACGACTGTGTGTTGGCGAGTGTTTCGCTTATTTTACTCAAGTGAGTATGGTTGGCGTTTGACCTTTGCGGAAATTGTAGCGAGCCGCAAACACGCGCTTCGGAAATTGTGGCAATCCCCAAAACGAAACTTCGTTTTGACATTCTCCAGATGGACTCCTGTGATTAAACAGAGGTATAGTGAAATGTTGTGCGATATCTATAGTAAGATTTCGTACTCAGGAAAGTTAAATAAAGTTGTGGTACCTCAGCGCGCGTAAAAATTGCGAACATACGCAAGTTTTTTGCAAAAGATTAAGTTTTTGGGAATTCATAAGTTTTATATGTTTCATTGTAAATCACCATTCATAATTTTTTTTTCAAAATAACCAGGCCTTGGGAAAAAACCCAAAATATATTTACCTACCAACTGGGTGTTTACCCACTCCACATTACTGGCCGTATGAGAGAAAGTTTCGGGGGGGTCACTCCCGCTGACTTTTATTCGTCAGCAGATTCTGTTAGTAGTCACATCAGCATTCTGTTAGTAAAACTAGTAATAAATGCTATATGCTGGTTATTTAATTTGTTTGAAAAGCATGGAATTTCATATCTGGCTTTGGAATTAAAAAACTTGGACTACTGAAATATAAAGTAGATTTTTAAAAATGTATTCTCTTGATAAATATTATCTTGCAGCCCTCCTCGTTTCTGAGCTCACGAGCCACCACTGGTTTATGATTGCCTTTGATATAAGGAAATGATAGAAGTGTTGTTTGAACGAGACACATCGGAATATTAAGGCAATTTGAGCGCAGTTCAAATCTAGTGGTTGGGATAAAAATTGATCAAACCTCACCCTTTTTCCCCAAAAAATGCTTAAAGGCACTAGCGGCCGTTCAAATATTGCGTAAGCGTGTTTTTGGTATTTTTTGACCCTCCCCCCCTTGTCAGCAAAAATAGGCAAATCGCAACCCCCTTCTTATAATTACGTAAACAAACTGCAACCCCCCCATTCTTTTTTTTACAAAACGTATACCAGTAATAATCTAATTTTATAAAAATTTTAGGACTTAATACAAATAAAAAACTTTAACTCGGCTTAAAATGAAAAAAAATGTAAGTTTAATTTCCTTACAATTTTAAGTTTAAGCTTAAAAAATCAAGCTTAATTTTCCTTCGCCAAATTTAACTTTTTTTTTTCAAATTTAATTTTTTAAAATTAAATTATTTGTGCAAGTTACAAGAGATTTTCGGAAATAAAGTGATTTTAATGTCTTACGTAAGCATCACTCATACTCCCCCCCCCTTGTCAGCAAAAATAAGCAAATCGCAACCCCCTCCCTCCCCTTGGGTGCTTACGTAATATTTGGACGGCCCCCTAGTGGCAGAGAATCGATATCGGTACCAGAAGGTTGCGGGTTCGAGATCCGGTGCCACCAAAACTGTATACGCAAGCCTTGTGCTGGGGTTAGATGTCTTCCTGCCCGAATAGTGTGGATGTGTAGAGTAGGAGGTTAGCGTGCCATCCTTGTTATCTGACCAGGATCATAAAATTACGAGGTTCTTCTCTCAAATAGCTTTTGTGTAGCTTCAAACTGAGACGTTAAGCTGTCCATTCACTTCACAGATAAATTGGATATTTTGGAACGCGAGAAAGAAAAAGCCATAAAAATCTATAGAAATCAGCCAAATGGCTTGTGGTGGTTGGAATTCCGTTTTGACTGAAATCGGAGCGAAAACGCTGGAGTTCAAAGTCTCGCTTCAGAGGGACATTGAAAGAGGCTAGAGAAAAGAACAATGCCTTGTGTAGATTGAAGCCTCGCTTTGAGGGTAGTGTAAGATCCCCAAAGATCATTAGCGACCAGTAACTTTTTCCCACGCCATGGGTCACTGAACAGAGCAGGTGCCTCAGCGGGAAGTCCTCGTTAAAACGCCGACAAAGAGAGCCGGGAGTCCAGGCTGTCACCTGTGGACTACTCGTTAGTGGAAGTGATTGATTGGGTCATTTATCTCCAGCCTGAGAAGCCGCTTGCGACAAAGGAAAGGACCAAAAAGGTAAGGAGCCAATAATGGCTCTCTGAAATAGACTTCACCTACAAAATTGACGAGGATTCGTGGAGAGGCCTGTTGACCGCTCCCCCAGTAGGAGGACGATGGGGTTAAAAGAAAGAGCGAGGATGGAGAACAGGGGAGATTTTTGGAAGAGGACAGAAACGAGCAAGGGCTCGATTTTCTTGGTCGCCGAAAAGAGAGACTTGGGTCGCTGAGATCTCAAGTCCGGTTGACGGAAGACCGACATCATTCTTTTAGGCCACTCGTAGAAGTGGGCCTGTTTTGGTTGTGTGACCGAGTACGGTATAGAACTGTACCAGAACTGTAATCAATTATGCTATTATATCTCATAATTTTCTTATATTAGTCAAGAACATTACTAAATAAAAAGTCTTGCACGCACGTGCTATAAAAAAGAGTATTTCTTGGCTCAGGACCTTCCTCCCCAGAGTCTTTAGCTGTCAAACACGTTACAGTAGCATAAATTAAAATAGGCTGACTGGGGAAAATCGAAGAGCGATTGACAAGCAGCTATAGAGAGAGAAAGAAGATCGGTCCCTCTACCTTCGTTCAGAGTTAGCGTTCTTTTAAATATCAAGTGAATGACGTGCCTGTGTTTTTCGATTAAAATGGGTGAAAAAATCAGGGCTTAGGACAAATGGCATGTCTATCCTTCAAGTGAATGGCCGCCTTTAATGAAATCAAACCGACGATATTTATACCATTTCTGTTGGTAAAATCAATCAAAAGTCATTAAATTCCGCTGCTTATTGAAGTCATAAACGCCATTTCATTGTTTTACATTTATAAGAGAAAATGTTTTGTGCAGTGAATAATAAACTAATGAAACACTTTGGCTACTCTATAGCATGTAACTTTTATTTCTTCATTTTGTACGTCGTGGCTATGATCAGCCAGTGTTAAATGACACTGGCCGAAATTAATTTTTTGGTTGAAATCTAGAAGTTGGTACACACTCTTAAAATGGCGCCAAGTCGCCAAAGCTAATACAGGTAATACCTGCATATAGCTTTGGCTACTTGGCTCCAATGATATGCAGCGGTCAGCGTCTTGCTTTGGCGACTTGGCAGCGTTTTAAGAGTGTGTACCAACTTCTAGATTTCAACCAATTTTTATTTTCTCGTATACGAAGTATACAGAGAGAAAGTATTGTAATCGTCAAAAATTCGAATTCGAGATTTAACGAATCTCCACGTTTTAGACCTCCCTGAGTCCGAAAAACACAATTTTGGAATTATGTCTGTGAACACGATAACTCGAAAACTATTAGAGCTACAGGAATGAAATTTGGTATCTGATCTTTACACATAATTTGTAGGTTTCTATCAAATTTTGGACAAAATCCGTCTACGGGAAGTCTGTCTGTCCGCGGTCATGCGAACACTAGAACTCAAAAACTTGAATAGCTAGATGGCTAAAATTTGGTACACAGTTTTATCTTCATGAATGTAGGTCCGTATAAAATTTTGGGCCAAATCCATCAAAGGGCTGACTGTCTGTCGGTCTGTATAATTTACATTTGGAAAGAATCCGTTATATCCACGCGCATGCGTAAAGGAAGCAATCTTCTGTGCACGCGAAAGCTATCGAGCGAATTACGTCAGTTTGCCCTTGAGCCGGTAAGAGCGGAAAATCGTTACGCACCTCTTTGAATTTGATTCTTTACCTAGATATTTTTCAATCGCTATAATGAGAAACCTTTTGATAGTCATTGGATTCTGGGTAACAGTAGGTTCGAATTTTTTTAGCCACGCGGGGGAAGGGGAAACAGCACGTTTTTGGGGAAGTATATGAGAAAGTTTAGGGGAGAACACTCCCGCTGGTTTTATTTGATTTCCGCAAGATACATGACTGGTTTATGTGCAGTTTACGGTACCCACTTACTTCGTTCCTCTTAGGATCGCCAACTCTTCGCCGCCAAGAACGGCGATGAGAGAACGTTTGTTTTGGATGCGTCTAGATGTTTTTAACGAGTGACAAGCGCGCATGCGCACAAATTGATCTTTCCATCGGTGTTTTGCTTATCAGGCTATATTGCGCCACGTTTCGATTCGACTGTTTTGTTCAACTCTAAGATGCGATTGGTCGATAAATTCGAATTCGAATAAAACTTCGTTTGGAATTCTTCGGGTCGAATATCGGTTCAGTAACGTGTATGTTATTCTGTGTGTTTCGTTTCTCAATGAATAAGCAAAGCTACGAGTATTCTGCTATGCTGAAAGCGAAGCCGCTGATGTTTTTTCAAGTTAAAAAATTTTCCCGCTACACGCTTGAAATGCCTCACGCAATGCGTGAGGGATTTCTCGTTTTCGGAATTTTTTTTAAAAACCTAGATTCCTAACATTCAATGCAAAAGCGTAGCTACTAGTTTCCTGCTATGCTGAAAGTGAAGCCGCTGATGTTTTCTTAAGTTAAGAAATATTCCCGGTACACGCTTAAAATGCCGCAGGCATTGCGTGCTCAGTCTCTCGTTTTCAGATGACGCATGCGCAAGAGAGCAATAAAATCGCACTGCACATCCAAAACAGTATTTGGCGACGACACATGAAATTGCGCCAAGAAAAATTGGCGAGAAACAGATGGGTACAGTAAACTCCACATCTGCCACATGACTTAATGGAAGTCAAATGGTTTATCTGTGGCAGGAACAACATAAAAGCAGGTGTTGCATTTATAAATCTAAATAGATGTGGCAACCATTCAAGGCCGACAGAGCGCTCAAAAGCAAACATATTTTATAAGCCAATATATCTTTGTACGGGATTTGCGTTGGCGAATAAACAGGAAATGCACTTAGAACTCGCGTGAAGATTTACTCGGATATCCGAAAGTGTGATAATGAAGTATCGGGAAAGATTAATTTAAAAATCTATACAGTAAATCACCGTTTATACGTCTTTCAAGGGACTGACGTAAAATGTTCTATAAATGAAAAAACGCATAATCAAAATTTTAATAAACAATTGTATGAGATTATAATGGCATTATACCATATGAAAAATCCTTTTTTTTATTGCTATCCGTCGATTGGAGTGTTTTCAGGGTTGTGGAAAAAAATAGAGCAGGTTTATTTTAGTAGTTACGAAGAATGAATTCGAATGATCAAAAGTATTTGTTTGATGCGTTTTTTTTTTTACAAATTCAATACTACTAATTCAAATTCATTTAAAATCAATAATTATAACCCTTTGAGTACTGAATTATTTGAAGATTTTTATGCCCATGGGACGGATTTAATTTGTCGCTATATGGATTAATATGAAAAAGTAATATATTTTATTTGGAATATACTTATATTGGTGATATAAATATATTTTTGAAATAACATTTTAGTTACAAAATATAAATAAATTTATAAATGGAACAAAATATAAATATTTATATACAACAAGAACCAACTTAAAGTCTAATAATTTTGTACCGTGTGGTATTTTTCACAACATGTCGGAAAATGCAAAGGTACCCGGCATTGTTTACATTGCCAAGTGGTTTCTTTTCTTATTTTATGTTTATAACATACGCGACACCGTTTTGTAGGGTGTTTCTTTAATTCTGTTGCCGGAATATTCTCCGGAATATGTGCCCAATTTTTCGCTTGCAAACGATGTGGCGCATCGCTACTTGTAGCACGCCCACGGATATTATAATTTGTCAGGACCACACTTGCGCCAATAATTCCTCTTAAATTCAGATGACGAGTCGAAATCGTCCACCGTAACTTCGCCCTAGTAAGCAGATGACGAGTCTCACTCGTCAAATGTACCCAAAGGGTTAAGATAGTACTAGTATAATACTACATAGTATGAAAACCAATAATTAAATTTTTGAATTAAACATTTATCATAAAAGTGAGAAAAATCATACCTTTATTATATATCTTTGAGTATTAATTAAACATTTCTTATACGATTTATGTGTAAAGGTAAGCGTTTAATTAAAAAAATCTTTGTCTTCGTCTGACGTGCTTATTGTCTGTGAGTATTAAGTACAGGACTATGAAATTGAATGAAGTTCATTGAATGTTGTTCACTGGTCATTTGACAAAACACATTCGAAGTTCTTCAATGGAATCTAGTGTTCCTCAAACATCGATAGTTCAACTATAGAATAGTATTGATAGATTTCTCCCCGGCGATACTATCGATAGGTGTTCTTCTAGTCGATAGTTTAGAAACTACCGATACTATAGATAGTTCTAGTCGATGAGTGGCGAATCCAGGGGGGGGGGGGGGTATCGGGCTACAGCTCCACAGAGCCAAGCCAGAATTCTTGATATTATTTAAAATCATTCAAACTGTTTTTTCTTAATTTCCCTCTTTTAAAAAAATAATAAAAACGTTTCAACATTGCTCTCTGGCTTGGACAGGCTCGAAAATCTTCCTATTTTTGTAATCATTCCACTTGTACTTGTAGTTTTGACGAGGTCGAAGACATTTTTTCGCTAGTTATTTCATTGTAATTTTTATTAAATTATAGAAAGTATTGTATTGTTCTTCATGAATCTTATTGTCAGATGAGTAAAGTCTGTAAAGTTAAAGAGTTTTGGTTTACTTTAGCCTTGAGGTTTGACATTCGTCACGACGATACAAAATTTTTATGACCTCAGCCCCCCCCCCGACCCGAATCCTAGATTCGCCACTGCAGTCGATTAATTCAGTCGATAGTTTGAAAACTATCGACTGAAAATGCGCCTATAGATAGTATTGCCTGGGAGAAAACTATCGATAGTTATGAGAAAATCGATACTATCGATAGTCCCAGTCGGTTGTTTCAGTAGATAGTTTTGAAACTATCGATAGTTCTAGTCGATAGTTTGAAAACTATCGACTGAAAATGCGCCTATAGATAGTATTGCCTGGGAGAAAACTATCGATAGTTATGAGAAAATCGATACAATCGATAGTCCCAGTCGGTTGTTTCAGTAGATAGTTTTGAAACTATCGATAGTTCTAGTCGATAGTTTGAAAACTATCGACTGATTTACGCCTATCGATAATATTGCCCGAGAGAAAACTATCGATACTATCGATAGTTTTGAGAAAATCGATACTATCGATTCTTTTAGTCGATAGTTCCGAAAACCCGATACTATCGATTTTGCTTCGACAGTATCAATAGTCTATTGATGTTTAAGGAACACTCATGGAATCCACTGAGTCTTTAAATAAAGGTGGAATAGCTTCTTCATCATCGCTTAAATTAGCACCAGACAATTTGTTTTCTATTGATTCATCCATTGTGAATAATTTCGAAGTCATGATATCAGTATCACAGTTCACATACTAGAAAGAAGGAAATTTTAACATCTTAGAAACGGGGAAAACGACGTATAACCGAAGCGTTAGGTCGTATGAACGAAGGACTTGATCATTACAATGAATACGAATGAATCGGGACTTTGATGAAGCGACGTATAAATGTAAATGACGTATAAATGAGAAACGTATTAATGGTGCTTTATTATATATTACAAATCGTTGGAAACTTTCATCAAATCTTTCTACGAATTGTATAAACATATGCAATATGACATTTAATTCCATATTATCGTCAGAAAACAAATTTACTTTATAATAAGATAAGGTTTTTAACTTTGTCGATTTTTCAAAATGGCGGACGTAACTGAGCAAAGAACATGCATTAAATTCTTTTTTCACAATGCAATTTCTGCTACAAAAACATCTGAAATGTTGCAAAAAAGCCTTTACGACGACTACTTATCAAAAACAAGAGTATTTGAGTGGAATAAAATGTTTTAAAGAAGTTAGATTGGTTAGATTGTCATTAAAAAATATTATTTGAGCGTTTTGCGGTGTTTGAGTGACGCAATTCGTCGAAGCCGACCTGAATTGTGGCCAGAGAATTAAAAGGTTTGCATCATGATAAAGCACTTTCTCACAGTACCATAATTATTCGTGAATTTTTGGAAAAAAATTAACAAATATGGATCCAGAAGCTCCGCATTCACCTGATATGGCACCGTAAGACTTTTTCTTATTTCCGTGGGTTGAACTGTCTCTTCGTGGTCGCTGTTCTGAGTCTATTGATGCAAGAAAATTCGTTATGAACCCTGAAGGGGTTTCACGAAAACGACATTAAGGCATGTTTTCAGGAATGGAAATAAAAAAGTCTGGCAGAAGTGTTTTGTGAAGAAGATATAATAAATATCGACCAATAGATTAATACATTTTGCGTTAGGACAGCATCTATGATATTTTTTGAAAATATACCAACTCGCGATATTTTCGCGACAAGGGTTGGGATAAATTTAACTGGTGCTTCGATTTCTATTCGTTTGAATAGGTTTTCGTTCAAAACAATTTATTTTAAAAACGTTTGCTGCGAGAACATAAGAAAAATCTGATATTCATTTTCTATTGTTCTTGCAGATTCATGCGCGTCTTTAAATGAAAAAAAAAGAAAAAAGGAAGAAATGAAGGGGTGGAGGAGCAAGGCGTTATAGTCAGTAACAAGTCTATTTGCCAGAACAGAGGAAACTGTGCAGCTGAAATCATGAATATGGATATTGGATAGTGATATATTAATGTGTTTAAAAGTAATTGACAAATTGGAACATAATTTTTTAAGCATTCATAGTTATTAATCCTTTTAATAAAATTCTATATATTGTAAACGGAAGCCATTTAATTCTATACAGGTCAATCTATTGCCTGAACCCGCTGGTAAGGCGAGGGAGTGCCGACTCAGGTGTCTTCCTCATCATCTGACCATGGTTCAAAATTACGAGGTCTGTCCCAAAATAGGCATCGTGATGCTTCACAAAGGGACGTAAATATAACTTAACTAAACTATACGCTTAAGGCGCATAGAAATATGCATTGTATTCATTTAATGCGGCAGCTCTTAGTTTTAAACGTACTGTCAACTTACGTATTCATTGATTATCGTACTTGTTTATTGAGAAAATTTGTTCATTGATGTAATTTTTGTATTGAGCATGTGTACACTACATACGCATTGAGAATTGTCAAGTTTTAAGAGAGGTCACCCCCTCGGGTGTTGTGATTTTTCTTCCACTTCATGTCCGCGTCACTGCTTAAATAACCATATGGTTATAGTTGCAGGGGCATGGAGTGGTGTTATGTTATGTTACAAAAGCCATTACGTTGTTATATGGAAAGTGGTTGTTTGTGTTGCATTAATCCCTTAGTATTCGGCTCATCAATTCAGATTAATTGTGTTTAAATGTTTTGGAAATATATACAGAATGGTTAAGATTTCTAAGTAAAGTAGAATAAAAAGTATTGGTTAAGTGTTCATATCCCTCTAAATGATTCGGTCAATTATTATATCTTATTCATCTGCCATTTGTTGTTCTGTGTCATTCTTCATTCTGTGGAATAATCATTATTATTTAAATAAATTATGAAAGATAAATGAAAAACACATATTCTGGAAGGATATACAGGGTGTCCCAAAAATGCATGCACTTACTAGTCAGCTAGTTAGTACATGTAATCAATTGTAGTTCAAAACTTTAACGTACATTTGAATAAATAGTACATAAACAATCAATTGCTTAGTTCAAACTTTCATAACTCGAATTAGTAAAAGAAAGTAGTTTTATCAGTTATTGGAAGTTTCGTGATTAAAGTTAATTAAAAATATAATTTTTCATTTATTACAATTACTCCAATACAATCATATCCATCTACTTTTAACAAGGGCCTTTCCCTGTGTCAATGAAATTTAAAATTTTCCTTGCATAGTGCTTAAAAATGGGCTATTTTAAAAATATTCCCAATTATTAAATAAGAGCGATAAATTTTGTGATAAAAAATCTTTGTGTAACATAAGGTATATTAAGAATATTCTATTTTTCAGTGTGAAGGAATTTATTTACTAAGACTTTTCATTATTTAAAAAGAGATATGATAGTTATTGGAAGTTTTGTGATTAAAATTAATCAAAAATATAATTTTTCATTCATTAAAATTTCTCTAATAAAATCATAGCCATCTACTTTTAACAAAGAACCTTTCCCTGTATCAATGAAATTTAAAATTTTCCTTCCATAGTGCTTAAAAATGGGCTATTTTAAGAATATTCCCAATTATTAAATAGGAGCGATAAATTATGTGATAAAAAAATTTTTGTTTAACATGAGATATATTAAGAATATTCTATTTTTCAGTGTGAAGGAATTTATTTACTAAGACTTTTCATTATTTAAAAAGTGATATGATAAGAATCTGTCAGAAACTAGAAAAAAGAAGAAAATTTATTTGCTAGGAATTTCCTGGAAACAGATTGATATGTGCGTAGAAGAAATCTAGTCAATTCTCGGAAAAGCATACAAAACTTGAAGCAATTTCCGACAATTGATGCAATTCACACACCTTTCTTATCATTAACAGTGCATAGTCCGTTGGATTTTGCGAAATAATCTTAACGGCTGCATGAAGTAATTCGGTATGTATAAGATTGGACTGATTGTATCTCCCACACCAGATGGCGCAGTTTTTGTTTACTGTTGTTTTTTCCTTGTTTCTTGTACATATGTAAATAAGTTTCTCTTTTTACTTTCTCGTATACGAAGTATACAAAGAGGAAGTATTGTCATCGTCAAAAAATTCGAAATCGAGATTTTGACGAATCTCCACGTTTTAGACCTCCCCGAGTCCGAAAAACACAATTTTGGAATTATGTGTGTCTGTGAACACGATAACTCGAAAACTATTAGAGCTACGGGGATGAAATTTGGTATGTGGTCTTTAAACATAATTTGTAGGTTTCTATCAAATTTTGGACAAAATCCGTCGAAGGGAAGTCTGTCTGTCTGTATGTCCGAAGTCATGAGAACACTATAACTCAAAAACTCGAATAGCTAGATGGATAAAATTTGGTACACAGTTTTATCGTCATGAATGTAGGTCCGTATAAAATTTTGGGCCAAATCTGTCAAAGGGTTGTCTGTCTGTCGGTTTGTATAAGCGCATCTCCAACGAGTCCGCTGTCTCCACGCGCATGCGTATTGAACGCAATCTTCTGTGCACGATACTTATTGACTCCTGCTTGGCGCTTTTTTTCATTCGATTCTCCATGCGCATGCGTACTTGGTAGCAATCTGTGCACGCGGAAGGATTGTCCTTGAGCCAAGAAAGAGTAGAAATCGGTATTCATTTAATCGGTACGCATCTCTTCGAATTTGAATTTTTACCTAAATATTTTCTGATAGTCATTGGATCCTGGGTTACAATAGGTTCTAATTTTTTTATCCACGTGGGGGGAGGGGAAACAGCACCTTTTTCGAGAAGTATACGAGAAAGTTTAGGGGAGAACACTGCCGCTGGTTCCTTCTCAGGGTGCGGTAGTGAGTATTTTTTCCTCTCTTCATAATAATGCAGCATAACCTCCCTTGAACCAGAGTCGGACTATTTAAATTTATAGTATTCAGTCTAATAAGTTTTATTTTGCTCTCCCGTTAGTATTATGTGTTATACACGATATATTTTAAAGTTGCTTGTATAATGATATAGAAAACATTGCGACAACAATCACTCATATTTTCCAGATTACTTAGAAATATAGTAAATCGAATGAAATTAAAACAAAACGCAACACAATATAGTGTCGATAAACAAGATGACAACTAGTTTGTACATCTGAAATTCAAATTACCTTTTCTTTAAAAGTCATGATTAGTAATTTTATCTTTCTCTCCTCAGAAATAACTTTTTAAAATTATTTTCAAAAAGGGATTTCTGCTTCATCTTGTGACAGCTGAGTTTTTCATGGTTACAAAACATATTTAGCTTTTACTGGAGGTTAGACATCTTCGTGGCTATACACTGCAAAAAGTTATCTTCCAGATTTGGCAACTAGGAGGATGAATCCAAGAAAAAGGTTACAAGGGTAATGAAAAATTATTTATTAACAATAAAAAATTATTTATTAACATTAGACAGAAAAACAAAACGGAATTAAGAGGCATACTTGCCGATCACTTTTCCACATAATCACCAAATCTATTTAGGCATTTATCTGAACGCAGGACCAACCTGTTTAACAAGGCTAGGTAGAAATCACGTCCATGCCCATTGAGCCAGTTCTCGGCAACTGTTTTCACATCATTCTCTGAAGAGAACGTTGTTCTAGATAAATGTTCCTTCAATCTCGTATAAAGGAAATAATCATTGGGGCATCGTGAAGCCATATAAGCAAACGCCCTGGCATGTTGATTGATGGTGTCATCCTCCTGCATGGCAATACCCATATTGCTCTCAAAACTCAAGAACTGCTGCAAAAGTTCAAGTTGGAAGTCTGAAACCACATCAATCCTCATGCATCCCAGATTTGGCACCCAATCTGGCCTTCAAACACTTATCTGGAACAAGATTCTCTTCAGACAGTGACGTGAAAACAGCTGTCGAGAACTGGCCAATGGGTAAGGACGTGATCTCTACCCAGCCGGGTTAAACAAGTTGGTTCTGCGTTCAGATAAATGCCTAAATAGATTTTGTGATTATATGAAAAAGTGTTTGGCAAGCATGCCTCTTAATTCCCTTTTGTATTTTCGTTCTAAATAATCTTTTATAACCCTTGTAAACTTTTTTTCTGATCCATTCTCGTATATCAGATGTAGTAGGACGTTTCTGTACTAATACAAGGACTGGGAATAATCGTAATATTTAGCGAAAAAGGCTATTTTGCAACCTAGAAATAATGGGTTATGTAAGGGCGAAGAAAACTGGAATGGTTACATCTGAAAGACAGAACTTTACTTCTTACTGTAGTAACGCTGCTTAGTGTTTTTGTTAAAGATGGGGGCATTGAGTACAGAATAATTTGCAATCCAAGTCGAAGGTTTTTTAAACATAATTTTTTATCGCTATTATCCAGATGCTGCTGACAAAACCAATCGACAGAATTGCAAATGGTGCTAAGTGTGTGTATGGTAGTGTATTATTCTCTCTATAGGTATAGTGCAAATAACTCCAAAATTGTTTGACCTTGTTTCTAAATCATATCACTCTACAAATGCAAACTTGTTTTGATGTAAATATGGTGAGTTTGGTCAAAGATGGAGCCCGTGGTCCTTATTTGTCTTCAGTTTTCATTTCCTCCAGAAGTCATCAAATGACTCTATGGACTTTGGTTTGAGTCGTCTCTGCTAGGTAGTTGAATGGAAGGATATCAGTACATATTTGTATGCATTATTCTTCATCAGATGTTCTCTATGCATTATTCTTCCTCGATTGTAGCTGGTCTTGAGGTTTAAACATTATGTTCCATGCGTACTTACACGAGCAAAAAAACAAACGCATCAAAGTGAGACCATTGAGCTCTACTCCCTCTCTCTTTGTCGTAACGTGTTTAGTTTAGTCTTTAGTTTAGTTCAGTCTTTAGTTCAGTTTAGTCTTTAGTTTAGTCTGTAGTTTAGTTTAGTCTTTAGTTTAGTTCAGTCTTTAGTTTAATCTTTAGTTTATTTTAGTCTTTAGTTTAATTTAGTTTAGTCTTTAGTTTAGTTTAGTTTAGTCTTTAGTTTAGTTTAGTTTAGTCTTTAGTTTAGTTTAGTTTAGTCTTTAGTTTAGTTTAGTTTAGTCTTTAGTTTAGTTTAGTCTTTAGTTTACTTTAGTCTTTAGTTTAATTTTTAGTTTAGTTTAGTCTTTAGTTTAATTTTTAGTTTAGTTATATTAACGTCCCGTTCTGAAGCAACACCAGGGCTCTTTTGGGAAGGACCTCGTCATTTTGAACCGCGGTCAGATCACGAGGACGACGCCTGAGCTGGCACCCCCTCTTCAAACTTCCGCATCACACCAGTGGGAGGAAGTTTGACCTCTTACGTATGATTTAACGTGCAATAGGTCCCATACACACCGGATCTTCAGAGGAATCGGGTTTCAAACTTGGAACCCTCCGGTCCTAAAGCCGGGACCTTGCGGAGCCGCCGCGACAAGTTCTTCTCTCTAGGAGGCCCTGGACCTTGCCACTAGGTCACCGCTGCGTTCCCAACCATCAGAATTCCATCAAGAGAGATCCTCACATTGCGATAGGAATGCGGAGGTTCGCCATCCTTCTGGATGTACTATTCTTTATTCTCAGACATCTATCGATTGCGCGGCATAACGCATTCGCGTCTAAACTCAGATCTCAGAAACATTCTCAATGAAGAAAGGTCCAATTAATCCATATGCTGAAACACTACTTAACACATTTTAACACCTAGTGAATTCACAAGGTGTTACACTGGCAAACGAGGATTATGAATTACAAAGTAACTGAAATTTTATGATTTTTAACCATTATTTATAAAAAAGCACTCACAATTCTCAACAAAGATTCGGCCACGAGGGCATTCAGGGGACCGACCAGAAATTGGTGAAATCTAAGAGATATTTTGGCACACCCCGCTTCACAGAAAGCGATTAAGATTTACAACTTTCGGCAATTATTTTTATGTAATGTGCGCAATATTGACATGCATTTTCGTAAAAATATCACGAATATTCGGGAAGATATAGAGGTTTCCTTAAAAAAAATCCCAAATTTTTCTGCATCTTTTTTGCTTATAACTTGCACAGTTTTCCCTGAAATTGTATGAAACTTACAGAGTACGTAACAATATATTAGAGGAGCATTGTATCAAAATTTCATGTAACTTCGTTAAATAGTAAAGGAGATATTAGCATTTGTAGTAAATAATTTTTACTGCGCATGCGCGAAAGGTAGCGCAATTTTTCTTTCACAGCTTCAGAGACATATACATAGCGCAACCTTTATGAAAATTCCAGTTTAAAACCGAAAAGAATCTGTGAAAGATATCGGCATTTTGTCCATCGCTGTTTTATTTTAAATGCCATCTGCTGCCTCCAGATGGCGCTTGCACACTCATGTTCCTATGCGACTCTGTACACTTATCGCATGCCTGGCGTGCCCTTAAAGTTTGGCCACGTTTCTTTCGAATCACCCGGTATATTACAGTCTGTTGTTACTCAAATGAGTTGCTTTGTTTGAGTTCTTGAGGCCAGTCGAGCATGCAGTAGACTAAGGCATACTTTCAATGATACTTCGCACTTCAATGCATACCGTATAAAGTTTATTGTTACAAACATGGAAAATCGCTTCCCAGCAATGTGAGTCTTATGGTTGGGAAGAGAGTTTTACAGGGGTAATGACGGACAGTAGCCAAGTCTGGACCCCTGACCTTGGCTACCATCTTGGCGACTTTGGCGACGAAATATGGGATCTCAAAGGTGCTGGAATCTTCTCGATATCTCTATTAGGAGAGAAGATACGCCATGAATGTGCTAGATCATTCCATGTGACGTCACGGTGTGCCGGGAAAACTATATAAGGGGAGCGCTTGGACGACGGAGGGTGTCTTGATCGATTGGGATCGTCTTGGAGCGAGAACGTCTTTGGAGTTCTACCCGCAGTGCTAGCTAGGAAGCTGGTGAGCTGAGCGCTATTGAAAGTGTAGTTATTGTCGTTATTAGTTACTTGCTGACGGTTTGTGTTGTTAGATAACAAAGTGCTGAACTGTTACTACCTGTGAATTGTTGTCTGTTTGCATTGTTGATCTGTGCAAGAACTATTGTTTCCTGTACTTGTGCTACGTGTTTTCCTGCATATTTGTGAATAAACCTTCATTCTCCATTATCCTGCGTGTTGGACTGTTTACACCATACACCCACAGTAAGACTTTTGCAACATTATATTTACTAATGATTCTTTTCTTTTCAGAGGGAAGGAGAAGCATCACATTCTGAAGCATTTCCCGACAGCAGTCTTCATTCCTTTCGAAACGTCCAAGCACTTCGTTCACAAGGAGTTCCCCGATCAGTTCGTAGAGACGGTTGTCAAATTTATCAAACAGAACGAAACAAATAAGTGACGTTGGTCACTTAGTTAAAACAGTTATTGTGAAATTATAAGTTAAATAATACTATCATGTTGACCGAAAAACTGTACGTTCGGTTATACGTTTTAATGTAAAATCCACTACCTTGGAATAAATTGCGGAATTTTTTTGTCAGTCTAAATGGTGTTGTCATTACTTCCAACACTAAATTTATTTTCTCTGACAAGTACAACATTATATACATCTAAAATTTATTTATAGCCTCTATGTATAACTTCTGCAAATGCTTCTCCATAATGCAAAATAAGTGTTTGAAAAATTAACTTTATTTTAAATACTATTAATACTCGTATTATAAATAGTCCTATTGCAAGTATTAATGCAGTAGTCTCTCAGTAATCAGGCAGACAACAAACCCCAGATATCAAAGAAAGCTTGTCTAAAAGATTTTGGAAACCTTGTCGTCGGCAAGGGTAAAGGGTTGTCACAAAGGTTTCCATGACAAGGGATGAACCTTTCGGCAAGGTAGCGGACAGTTTAGCTAGTCAACAAGAAACAAGGTTTTCTGTAAGATTTCCCCAAGCTTTTATTACAAGCTTGTTTCAGGCCTTTCAAAAGGTTAATAAGTGCCCTCCTTCGGCGGACAAAATAGAACCCCCTTCCCTCCCTCCGAAGCCGTACTCCTACAGAGGGGTCCACCCCCTTCTTCTGACGTCATCTTAAGAGTTATCTGGAATATCAATTAATTAGATCAATTAGGAATATTAATTAATCAAAGCTTAATTATTAATTTTATTATAATTGAACTTACTTGTACGATTTCATTGTACATTGTGACAAAACCCCAAATTCCTCCGAGCCGGGGATCGAACCCGCGTTCATACAGTTGGAACGCAAGCACATTAACCTCTATACCGGAGGAGGTTACACACGATGGGGGAGGTGGTTCATAAAAAGCTTCCCTACGTCAATTTTGCAGGAAATGGTTTCCGGAACGGTTTGCGCGGAAATGCTTTCGCGGACAGCCGAAATGGCAACCTTTCCGCTTGCTATCTGGGAAGGTCTCTCGGACTAACGAAAGCACCGGATTAGTGGAGGTTCATTAAAACAAACGCATTTTAATGGCAAAACTTATTCTTATTGCACATAATATTACAAAATGTATAAACTTAAACAGAATATTATATATATAATACTATATATTACAAAATACAATCAATGCAATCAAATCAAAATGAACAGTAGCCTCAGTGGCGGCTCAACAGCTCAGGAACAAGCAATGCTGCAGAAGTTGAATAGACCTAAGTTGCAGAAAATTTTGCGATGATTATTTGGTATATAACGATGATATAATAAAAATTAATAATTTTTTTTATTTATAAGCAAAAACTGGGGAAATTTTTTTTTCGTGTTTTTTGGCCATAACTAAAATTCCACTTTGGATTTCTCTAAGGTGCACAGGCTCTTGGACCTGATATAGCTCTGCTGATCTTCGGGCAACAACAACATTCCAACAAAATTTTTGATGGGAAACCTCAGATTCGTAATCGGCACCTCAAAATATATAAAGGAGTAAAAAATTACAACCCCTTCAGAATTTGATTTAAAAAAACTAATTAACAACTGGATTACTGAGAGAAAGCGAGAAAAAAAAGCCAAATGAGGAAGCCAAACGCGGAATTCGCGCCAAACAAGAGCTGTGGAAAACAATTCTCAAGGGCATCTTTTTTCTTATGACCGAGAGCTTCGAATTGCTCAGTGCGCGAATTTTGATCCTTAGGAGAGGCAAAATTCTATGCAGCTCTGGTCTGTCTCTCTTTTAATTCTTGATCGATTTTCTGTCTTCTTTCTACGTTTTAAGTACTTTTTTGTCATTTTGGTTGATCATTCCACTCAAAAAGTGGAAAATTAAGCCAATTAGAATGAAAACGAAAATACAAGCTTTTAAAATAATTTCAGGAGGGACTGCAGCTCTCCAGCCCTAATGGACGAGCCGCCACTGAGCAGCCTATTGTTTACATCGCGCCAAGGTCAATGACAACCGCATGTAGTGACTTGACTTCCCTTTAACACTCCTCAATCACCCTTCTAAACAATGGCGGAGAGTCGGGGGGCGGTCACCCCTACTTTTGTGTGTAAAATTAAATTTAAATTTCATTTTAACTGCTTAAAACTAAAAGCTATAAAAAAGCAATAGTGTCCGAGAAAGCTAGCTATTTTTGCAGCTAAATTTTTAAATTTTGTTGCCTTTCCCCTATACTCCCGGATGCTTTTAGATGTCTAGAAATTTTTTGCTCTCCTACCTCCACTGCTTCTGAAAAAGCCGGACTACCTGCGGGGCCGGATTGGAGAAGTGCCGGATTACAGAGAGACAGCTGTACTCATTTCTAGTATCTTCACATACTCCAGTGAGTCGTCTACCCTAAAAGATTTAAGAATTTTGTTAACCAAGCAATTCGAATAATCGGCGGTTCCGAATAATTGATCTAAACAACCTAAAAATTAGAAAACAGCATTGACAATTACATTTTCTAAAACAACCACAGCCAAAGCAAGGAACCAGAACCACCGTTAATCAACTCTTTGCGCCCCCGTGTACTCTCCGTTTGAAGGGTACTTCATTCATCTACTGCCGATGTACCATCTGCATTAACTCGCTTGCATTGTATACAAGATGACTAATAATTTTATTTATGTCAGTCTTTTTGTGTTGAAATAAACTGGTTAATATTCATTACGTTTAACTAATAGAAAAAGATATTCTTTTAAATTAAGTGTCCTCCTCGAGTTACGACCGAGTTTCATTCAGACTGATAGGTCGTAGGTTGGATTTATATTTTTGAACACTATTTCCATTCAAACGAGGTATAAAAAAATTGTACATAAAACACAAAAATGTCAATTATTTAACACCTTGTGAAAAATATATGGTATTTACTCTTTTGTGCATACTGTAAATAAATAAATAAAAAAACAAGGAATTGCACCTCATTTTAAAATGTGAAACTTATTTTTTGTGATCGTAAGACGCATCCTTATTAGCGCAAGATGCTCTACAATGTTCTTACGATATATTCTCGACATTGTACGGCATTCAGAATATCGAGCAACATCCTAGAAATATCGTACAATATCTTGTGCTGATAGGGATAGGTCGCAATTCGAATACGATGTTCAATATTCGAATTACGATATATTCTCGATA
>BGPR01021884.1:0-25953 GCA_013235015.1 Araneus ventricosus
AATCTAGAAGATTTTAGAAAATTTTTGTCGAGAATTAAACAAAGCCTCATTTTAAATTTCTCAAATTCAAAAAGAATCACCGTGGTCATATAGGGGTTTGTTGAATGTTTCGAAAAGAGACTAAGTTTGTTTGTTTTTCTGCCCATTATTAATTTCCAGGTGGTTTCCCAACTCATTCACGCTTAATGCTGAACAGAATAGTGGAACAAAGTGTCATTTAAATTCTATAAAATAAAACTCTAATATCCAGTACCGGATATTCAGTTTTTATACATAGCAACCTTATTAAATGATTGTTGACTGCGTTTAATCTGCTCTATTCCTGGTTATTGAATGCGCATTTGTCTAAAAATATGCACAAAATGAACACTGAAAAAATTAATGTGAATGTTTTTACTTTCGATTAATTTATAGTTAAGAAAATGGAAATATTATAACAAATCAAAATCAAATCTAAATGAAAATTATAAATTGGATAAAATTTATTTGTTGTTTTTGTAAGCTTTGTGATAAGTAAGCAAAAACAGTCCCAAATTTTCCATGTTGCCGAAGTTTGGTACTAAATATTTTGTTCTGCTCCTTTCTTGTTCCTTTATATTAATTAGTTTCTCAAACGATGGTGAAATTCTGAATGTTAGACCAATATACACATGTCTCTGAGTAGAATAACTTTAACCCCTTAAGTAGTATGCCCGGAAATTTTCCGGGCATCGAATTACCACAACTTTAAACTTAAGATGACCAGGGACCTTCAAAATCATTTTTTAAATTTTCCACTAAATAATTTGAAATTTTGCAAGCACTAATAGGAACATTATATAAGGCAACGCACAAAATTTCCCTGCAATATATTATTTTCTTTCTGAGTTATGGGTATAAATTTAATTTTTAATAATTTATCACCTTTATGATAAATGTCCCAGGCGCCTCAATTCTAGTTCGAATTTCATTACATTTTATATAAGTATAAAAACATATATGGAGAAGAAATTTTGGCATTCATATAGAAGTTATTTTGTTATTAAACTGTATTGTTGCAAAAGTCTATCTGTGGGTGTATGGTGTAAACAGTCCAACACGCAGGATAATGGAATCCCTCTAAAACTCTCTTCCCAACCATAAGACTCACATTGCTGGGAATCGACTTTCCAAGTTTGTAACAGTATATATTTTCTTCCATATCAAAAATCGGGCATTTTTTTTCTGAAATCAATAGTTTCGAATTAGTATGTGTCTTCATTCTAAAATTCCTTTCGGAAACATGAAAAGTAATCCCAATTTTTCTTTGAAATGGATTAGAGTAACTAGTAAAAAATTTGAGTGATTTCCAGGAAGTTTGGAGAGCCTGAAACATTTATCATAAAGGCCATTAATTGGTAATGAAAATTACATTTATACCCATAACTCAGAACTAAATAAATATATTGCAGTAAAATTTTATGTGTCATCTTATATAGTTCTCTTATTAATACAAGCAAAATTTCCCATTGATTAGTTGAAAAATTTTTAAAAATTATTTTGAAGGTCGCTGATCGCCTTAAAAACTGAAACAAAATCATTCACAGACTTTATAATTCGATACAAAAATTACGTGGGATACATAAACATTTAAACTTTCCTTTAGATTCTCAAATGAATTAAAATGACACCTCATTTCCAAAATAGAAGGTGCCATCTAATTAGATAGTTGAGAAAACAAACCACTTAAAGGGTTAATTATAAATGCCTTGTGTTGTGTTCCCGAAAAATGCAGGACACAAATAAGCCAATTTATGTTAATATTACAGGTGAAAACAAAGATGAAGGACACAAATAAGCCAATTTATGTTAATATTACAGGTGAAAACAAATGCGCAGGTCACAACGGAGGCTGCAGTCACTTATGTCTGAGAACCTCCTTAGGTTACTCTTGCGCATGCCCAACAGGAATCAAACTGCAGGACAACAACAACGTCTGTGAAGAAGGTAAAGTGATTTAAACTTAATTCAACTTTCCCATCCTCATTAAATTTGTCCCCATAATATGCTTCGATTACGACCAACCATTAAACATAATTAATATTTCACAAGGAGATTCATTAATAATCTTCTGTCGTGCCGTAACACGATTTCACTCGCCTCTTTCGCAGAACATTTTCTGTTAATTTTGCATAATAATATTTCAAGATGGTGTAAATTTGCCCGAGACCCAACTAACATTTTAAAAGTGATTTACATAGTGACTTTCTGAACTCGCTTTTCGGAAATTAATAAATGGGATTCCTACCGTGATGCCCTTAATGGATTTTATGTCCAGTAATAAAATGAACTTTCCATATGCCTATTTTTAATCAAATTCAATGTTAACGTACAAGTAAGGGAATAATTTATCATCTATGTACAAATTAAATTTTATTTAAATATCTTCAAATTATGAAAAATATATTTAAATGAAATTAATTATATTTTAGTAAATTCTTTAATACTTTTAATATCCAAGATCATATGCGATCGATATATCAACTTAGTATTAAAATAATGGATAATATTCCTTAATAGTATCGTTAATATGTGCAGTATTTAATATTATATATTGTCTTCATACTGAGATATTTGTATGTATGGTTCTTTTAGTCACACAATGGATCACACTATTTGCAGATTAACTTCTTTATTGATAGATGAGGATTTCATTGCTATAGACGTACACAGCATCTAACTACAGGATTGAATTCAGCGTGCATGCAGTTACAGTTATGCAACACAGTTAGCTACAGTTATTGTTACAGTTAATAACCCTACTATGTTATAATTATCGATTGACAAATGTAGAAATAAGGTTTTAATCTGCGTTTTGGTAAATTATATTTAAAACGTTTTGCTGAGTTTTTGAAATTTGAAGGATATTAAGTATATGGAAATGAATAATTCAACTTTTACCAAAACTCTTTAAAATTACATTATAAATCTTTTAAAATTATTTCATTCCAAAGAGAGACAATGATATTAAATTTAAAATTGTTAAATTCTAGATTAATCAGCGAAGTATTCTTCAAATATGTGAATACATTTACAGTTTTAGTAACAGGAAAATGGTTTGGTATTTAAAATTATAAGTGGAAAAATTATGCTATATCTTAATATTTAAAGCAATGGGTGATAGTTCTTAATTACTACATATATTATTATAACTATTATCTCCAGACGAATGTAGAATTAACCATTTAAGCTGCATTTACTAAATTACATTTAAAATTTATGAATATTAACTATATGGAAGGAAATTTACCAAAGCTACTTTGTGGTACTCTTAAAATCATTTCACACTAGAGAGTAGTACTAGAATTTATTAAGGATTGTTAAATAGTAGACGATGTACCAGTTTTGTGGAATCTGTTGTATATAAAATTTCAGTAATATAAATAATATTCTGTTAATTCAGTAATTATTCCCGTAATTATAGGAAGACCCAGAAGTATGTAGAATTAAGCTTTTAATCTGCATTTGCTAAATTATATTTAAAATTTATAGCTGAGTTTCCGAAAATTTATGTATATTAACTGTATGAAAGGAAATATTTCTAAATTTACCAAAACTGCTTAAAACTATTTTATGATAGAGAAGATAATTATATATATTTAAAATTTTAAAATGCTAGTTTTACTACATGTTGTATTAGTTTTGATGAATAAGTTGAATAAAAGAATTTTAAAATCGTAAAATTGAGGGCACACATTACCCAAAAAATGGCGAAAATAACAATTTTCATTTTATTTGCTTATTTCGTTGCTCTTATTGTCCCACTTATTGTATCAAAATTTCAAATTTGTACCTTTAATATTTCAGAAGTTATTTAGATTTTTATTTACGATGACTAATGAAAAACATGCGCAAATGGCGACTTTAAATGGCTTTTTCTCCATGCCGAACTTTTACGCACTTTCATGTTTTCGAAATGCTAAGGCTTTTTTTCATTTTTAAAATAAAGCTTTCAAATTTTTTTGTACATGTTTATCATTATGTATGTAGAAAAAAATAAACAGCCAATAAATTGTAGGAAATATTTATCCCACGGGCACTATAGGGGAAAATGCACCAAAAATAAATGAGGAGAAACAGTAGTTAAAAACTAAATTATTTATTTATAACATATAATATGAGAAAGGTATTTACACGTATGAGTATTTACAGATAAGACGAGAGATTTAGGGTTTGTTACTTACTTAGTTAAATATCAACTTACACCAGGTTAAAAGAGGTTAGTTAGCAGGTAGGTAAGTAAGTAGATAGCCATCGCCCACCGCCGCCGTGCTAACAGGGAAGAGACTCCCGTACCTCACCAATCTACCGCATGACCGTTCTTCTTGATTTCAATAAGGCATCTACCACGATTCAAACATTACACTTGGTTTTTTAATGGAGAAACACCTACGCATCACGTGATTAGCACGAAGAGAGCGCGTGACCGTTATCTCTCGATATCTTTCCGCTGGCACAACAATATTCAAATGAGATTGTACGGAAAGTGAAAAAGATTATTAGGAAGGAATTAAACTTACGCTTTTAAGCTAGACGGAAAAATGCAATTCCCACATGTATATGATAAACTGTGCATACAATATGCATTCAGTTGATGAGTGTTTTTTTATATGCAAGATATAAAATGAGTTACTGCCTAATTCCTAATTTTTCACCATATAATTCAGTAAAATATTTATATTTAAGCGGATATTATATACACCTTAATATAGATGCACAATTTTGTGTAATATATTTCAGTGAGTCTACAAATGAAATTTGAAGCAAAAATATTCTTATTTGAAAAAGTAATGAGGATTTTTAAAAAATGAATTTTTCTTTAAAAAATTTAAATTTTAACTAAACAAAAAGATCAAAATGGATTTTTTCTCCTCAATATGACGTTATATGATTGTTAGGTCTCAATATTCTCAAAAGGTTTTCAATAATACTTCGAATAAAAAATATGTTGAGATTGTCCCCTTAATCAATTTTCTGAATAGAAAATGTAAAATTGTAGGAAGTGATTCATTGGGTAGGGCCTAATATTATTAAAAGTTAGAAAAATATTAGAAATAATCAAAAGCTGTTTCAAGTACAATATGCATACAAATTAAATGGTAAAGCCTTATAGTGATTTAGTATTCCCTTATTTTAGTATTTCTCTGTTATAAAAATTACACAGAGAAAAAAAGATAAATGTTTTATCAACCTTTATATCTTTCTTATCAACGCAATGCTCTAACATAGGGTTCGATTCCTTCAATACTAAGCCTAGATATAAGAAGTTACATCCTGGACGTAAAGTTGCAAAAAATGGTACAATATAGAATAAAATGGCCATTATCAGTAACAAATTATGTTGACTATACGGGAAAAGGCCTGTGGTGTACCATAACGTACAGAAATCACCTGAATATCAATTTGGCCTTACTAAAAGTATAGACCAAATAGGAAAACTATGTTGTTTGAAGATGATCGAAGTTCGAATCGCTGCACAGTGAAAATACGTCTTTACAGATTTTTAGCCCATCTTGATGGAAATCAATATTGTGTTGATTTCGATAAGTTTTTAAAGACGATAAGGGGAACCAATAAAGGATTGATAATAATAATAAG
Source organism: Araneus ventricosus (assembly GCA_013235015.1). NCBI lineage: Eukaryota > Metazoa > Arthropoda > Arachnida > Araneae > Araneidae > Araneus > Araneus ventricosus. The sequence goes on from BGPR01021884.1 coordinate 5,617, forward strand.
CCAATAAGGGATTTGATATTATTCCGCAACAAATATTTTAACGATCAACTTCTGTACAAAGTTCACCCAGCTTCAGGAAGAAAATGAAAGAAATTTCATGAGAATGTTTAAGATATTCATACTTCTAGTGAAGTGAAAAATAATTACTAAATTTAAACATAATTTAGTGCTAAACTTTCAACTAATTGATATTCTAAATATATAATACATTTAAGACTAAATTTTTATTTTAATATGTCTTTTTTTATAACTTTCAGACACCCAGAAACGTATATTTCTTCATTTAATTCGTGCTTTGTCCGCTCGTAGATTACTACTTTCAGTCAACGTGAGATGTCGCTGACTATGCTTGAATCCGTATTTCTGATCTCTTCGTATATAGAGTTGTTTTAAATCAAGTTCGTCTGTTGCGAAGACCTTAGAGACGGTTATATGACTCCAAATGAAAACAAAAAATCGATAGTATTCAGTACAAGTGATTCGCTCTGTAAAAAGTGACAAAGATAAAACAACATACAGAATTTTCAATCAAAACTAGTACTGCGCTATTATCTAAGGCGAATTTTTCAGATTTTTTTGTTACTGAAGCAATGTCGAAAAGTTGATTTGAGTATTTTATTTTTTTTTTTTAGCATAACTGATAAAGCTGCCGGAATTCAGCTCTGAATGTAAAGTCTCTTTTTTTTTCAAAATAACGTTTTCATGTACGTTCTTTATTCTGTTTTCACAGAGAACATTATTTGTACTACGTCCTAGTAAAATTCTTGTAGCATTTTTAGTTGAACTAAAAAAAAAATTAAATGAACTATTCAATTTTGCTTCAACAATAAAAAAAATTCTTCAAAAGTCGCCTTAGAAATTGATGCAGGTTCACTTTTGAAGATAATTATAAACATTTTTGTTTCTTTTCTTTTTTTATATTTATTTATGTTTCGTTCTCCTTTTTTTCAACGCTTTTTCCCGGAGAGCATCACTCTATTTAAATAGTGAATTTTTTATCGTTTGAATCCATAGAATGGGCTCTAGAACCTTCTGAATATGAGAATTTTAATTATTACAACCCTGTATCTGGTGTTTTTAAACCCTTTCGGTCAAAAATAAATTCATTCGGTACTTCAGATAGAATATGCAAATAAAAAGATAGAGTATCTTCTCTTTTCTTAAATACTAGAAGATTTGTGCCCGTCCAAGGCGGACTTTTAGCTTGCCAACAATATCTGAGATCTGATTGTCACAAATTTACTGACAAAAGTTGTTGAAGAATATCTCATGCTGATTACCGGAGTGCTTAAGAAATAAAAAAAAAGCATTGAAAACAGAACTGATGAATCATTCGACACTAATTTTTTTCGAGTAAAAATAATGCAAAATCCACTAACAGAAAAAAATGCATTACCAAACACAAAATAAAAAAATAATAAATTGATGAATGCAAATCTTTAAGCAAAAGAAGCCTTTCAGTGTAAGAACGGTTAAAGAAAAAAATATTAAATATAAAATAAATATCCAATTCAAAAATTAAGTATTGTTAAAGAAAGAACCCTTTAAACAAAAACTAATCTATTCTAAATTGTTCTGCGTGCACGAATTAAATATAAAGAAAGTAAACGATAATGTTATAACTTCTATTAAATATTAATGGAGTTCGCATCGAATAAAATAAAAACAGAAAGGAAGCTGCTAAACTTGGCAAAAAAATAATCAAATGGCAATAATGTCCGTTGGATACTTTGAAGATCTTATAATTTAGCAAAAATATTCAGTGTTTCCACAGAGAAAAAAAGCAAACAAAATAAACAAAAAGTACTGAAAGATTATTTATTGATGTTAAATCAAAATAGTATCCCCGTGTCTATGCTAATTTGTAGACGTAGACATACCGTGTGGATCTCACCCTGTTTCGCACGTGGCCAAACCACGTGATCGTCACCGACTTCGAACGCCTTTTCTCAGATAGATATATAGGGTACCATTTAAATAAGGGCCACCTCCCTTAACTTCAGAAAGACGGCAGCTATAGTCATGAAAGCAATGTTTAGGTATAGTAAAACGGCTATGAGCTACCCCATGAGACCACTTACACTGCCACCTGATGGAAAAACTCCGGAGTTAGCATTCTTATCTCAAAAGCGGTACAAAGTAGGTATGTCAGAAAAAGTTTTGAATCATTCCATTAGAGTAATTACAAAATTTCTATTCTCGCTTTATGGAACCGGTGATTCCATTAAAGTAGTTACAAAATTTTCGTTTGAGCTTTACGAAACAGGTGTTTTCAGGAAAAAATGAATTTATAATTATTTAAAATCAAATTTTAACTGTAATTCAAGTATCATATAAATAAAAAGTTTTTTGCATCAAATGATTAATATTTTAAATTAATTAATGAAATTAGTAATTAATAATTAATTAAATGGTTAACATTTAATTTGCAATTTTTCTACATTTATTAATTTTTATTTACATATAAGAACCAGATTGATAATTCTCATAAAAACATTTAAAATAAAAAAAAATATTGTGATATATTGCACAATGGGGAATTTTAGCATTTTTTAAAAACACGTGAAAGCCATCCGTATTTGTAGAAAAAATCAATCTAATTTCAAATATGCAAGTGAAATTTTACAGAAAAATTTATTTAAATATTGAGAGTGAAAGACGCACTGAAATAGCAGGAATCATGATGCAATCCGAAACGCACTCTCATTGGCAGAGTAGATTCTGACGTCAAGGGTGCCTTCCTTCGCATACTTCTCTTTCGCTAGTTCTGTACCATGCTTTGAATCAATGCGTTTGTACCAGCTAACATTTTAAAAGTGAAGTTTTTGACTTTTCTACTATTCAACGTTCAATTTCACAATGGATATTGGTTTTGTAGAAGGTATCCATCGGATAATTTGCCAAGGATTGATCCTACAATGATGGCAATGTATTTCAAGAAAAATTCCGATTTTATGATGGCTGATATACGAGGAATAAAAAACACAAAGGTAAAATTTCTCCTTTTTTGTCTTATAATCCTCCTCAATGAAACAACATAAAACAAAAAATAAAATAAAATGCTGAACTTAGCTTTAAAAAAAACCTGTCATAACTCAGAATCCAAACAGCATCCCATGGTGTGTATACTAATTTGTAGACAGACAAAGTGCTTAAAAAATAACAAAAAGTATTGAAAACAGAACCGATGAAACAAAATTAATTCTAGTTTAACTTCTTTTTAATGGTAACCGAATTCGACATAAAAAAGAAAGGAAATCTTTAAAGTCCCATAAAAAAATCAACTGAAAATGAAAAATAAATTAATTCTGATAATGCTATTAAATCATCACGATCCCCGAGTGGATGAATCAACATAAATAAAAAAAGCAGGAAACCGCAAAAGGCCAGCTACGTTTCCATGTATGTGCCCGAGCTTAACTTTTCATGTGAAAAAATAAAAATAAACTTTTAAAAAATTAAACAAAACCGTAGTTTGAAAAGTGTAAAATAATTTTCATTTTAAAATCGGTGCCAAAATAGACACAATATTAAATCTATTTATAAACCTTAATCAACAATAGAACCTTAAAACTACACGTGGCTACGACGTAATCTTTCAATACGAGCTCATACAGGTACTTATGCTTTTAACCTCATCTTATACTTATATCAAAAACAGAACAAATATGAAATTCAAGGCTCTTCTTTACAGTACTTTATGATATTGTTATGGGGTATCAATGGTTTCTTAAAATGTAAATCCAATGTAATAAAAAAAGGAGGATAATAGAGGGAAAAAAATTAAATTTAACTATTTGCTTTAAAATATCTATTTCTTTTTTCCTGCTAACCTCACCTTATACTTCTTTAACTAACTTTTTGAAGACAAATTTTGATTTTAATACATTCATTGAATATAAAGGATTTATTTTGCATCAAAATTTTATTCTGCGAATTATTTTGTTGAACTACGAATGAAAACGAATTTCATTATCAAAAAAGTCGTGAATTTAAACTAATTTTTAAGATATTCTTATTAATTTTCAATAGTACTGTAATTTTTCAAAAAATATCCATCGAATATCCATTAAAAAATTTATGCAATAAAATAACAAGAGCAAGTTTTTTTTAAGAATCTTTAAGAAGATGGAATCTTCTGTATTTGGGCAGGAAAAAAAATTCCATGTAATCAAACGGGAAAAAACTAATTAAATGTAACTATTTGCTTTTAAATATCTTTTTTTTGGCTGCTAACCTCACTTTCTACTTCTTTTAAAAACAAAAAAAGATATCGAATTCTGAATTTACTGTGCTTCATGATACACAATTTTAATATATATAATATAGATTAATAACTCACATCAAAATAATCTCCACAGACATGACGAACGCTGCTTGCTGATAATTCCGGATTAAGCTTCGGATCTCTCTTCATCGCTTTACACCACTTTTTCCGAATAACATAATTTTTTGCACATTTTTAAATAATTTATCGGGTGCCGTTAGTGTTGTATTACAACATTTAGGAACAATACAATACTTGTATCTTGCCGACATTATTTTATCTGATGCGAGAAGTCGGAAAATAGAGGAAAAAAGAGAATCTCTATAGAAAGCGAACGGGAAGGAAGCGTGCGTCTCGCCTGTCAAGCAACTATGACGGCAGACCCGTTTCGCGCCAAAATGGATCGTTTTTTCAGCGTTTTCTGAGAGGCGAACTTTGATTGCAAATTAAAAAAAAAAACTGTCAAGAATTTTTTTCTAATAATATTGTTCGCTTCGAAGAATTTTAAATCGATTTAAAAAAAAAATTTTAAAAAAATGCTGAAGTTCCCCATTAATAAACGGTGTACGTTTCTTTTAAAGATCTATTGGCAGATAAACTTTTAGACTGTCTTTCTCTGTACGCATAAAATAAAACGACTGCTCTCTCTTTCCAGTTCAAAAGAGGTTCCATAAAGCTAGAACAATGAATTTTAGAACTAGAATTTTAAATTAATGATTCAAAACTTTTACTGACATATAATGATTAATAGTAATTACTCTTATTATTTAACACCATTTTAGTTGTTTTTATGATTATTTAACAGTTTAAAAATTATGTCTATAATTCATGTACCATATGAATAAAAAATTATTCAATGCTTAAAAATTATTAATATTTTAATAAAAGATGTTTATAAATTTTTAATTTAATTATATATTAATTTCAAAAAACGTTTTGTAAAAAGAAAAAGTGGACGCGGATCGAACCCTGGCCAAAAGGTTTGCAAGCGAGTATTATACTGACCAAGCTATTCGCGCCTCAACAACTGCGACAAATTACTATTATATAAGCTGTATCGAAAGTTTGAGGGCTATTTTCTCCAAATTGACTGGCCATTGATCTTTAAAATTTTAATGGAAGAATACCCTAAACCGAGTCTCATCTCGAACTGACTTTCCCAAGCTGTGGCCTGCCCCTGTAAGATTCTATAAAGAGATTTTTCATTTTATTTAAGCGCTTATTCTGCGCCTCTAGATCTTTAATCTAAGCAGAAGAAGCAAAACATCATTTGTATTCCCTCAATGATAGTCAGCGAGTGTGCTGCGTTTAGGAAGCTTTTGCGAGAGTTTGAAAGGATCCGTGGTTTCAGAACAATAATAGAATGAATGATTGTGTCTCTTCTTATGCTTAGATATTCTTTTCCTGAATCAGAATTTTAAAAAATGGACTTTGTGAAAATGTGAGGGAACTTAAACAGATTCAGAACAATTAAAATTTAATCTTCTCACAGTCAGAAAATCTCCAGAGCAGAAATCTTTCTTGGTTATAATTTCTCAAGTCTTTTGCCATTGTAGCTACTGAAATACGTATAAACGTAATAGTTTGTGAAGAAAGATGGTCATGTGTTAAATATACCTTTCGACATACTTCCGTCTTTAACATTTTCATTATAGTAATTTTCACGACGTTAAAATTTATACCTTACAGACAAAGGAAGAATAAAGTTCGAAAGTGTCTTGCTGAACGAGTTGTTGTAGATAATGCCCACTTACGTTTTTTTTTGACAGAAAGATACTTCCACGATTTCTATTTTACGATTCTTTTGTTGAAGGGATTTTTAAACTTTTACCACTCGAGACCCAGTTTTTGGTAGGAAAAAAGATTTCGCTATCGAAAGTGAAAAAAAAATTAATGGGGAACTTATTATCGTCGATGATAAAAGAATAAATTCAATATAATGTAACTTTTCATAAAACATTGTTGAAACCTTTAAGAAAATCCGGTTGTCTTGCCAGTCTTATATCGTCGCTTAACAAGCAACACCACCTATCTCAATTTTTTGAAATTTCAAAGAGGAAGGAAAAGCTGAATATTTCGCAACAAATAACGAATATTTCTGAATTCTTTTTCATCTGATATGAACATGAGACCGCATGCTCCAACCAGATGTGAAAAAAATATTCAGGAATATTCGTTATTGGTTGTGAAAATTTAGCCTTTTTCTTCCTCTTCGAAATTTCAAAAAATTGAGATAGGTGACGTTGCTTTCTAAGCAGCAATAAGCTTTGAGAAATCTGAAGGAATATACTATTAAAGTCTTTGCGCCCCAAATATTGTTTTGCACGACACCATTTGGGGGTGTGCCCCACAGTCTATAAAGCCTTCCTTTCCTGCCTTATGCGATTTTCTTTAATGAAATCTCTATTAAAATATGCTTGTCGGGTTTTGAGATTCTATAGTTCTTTCATTCTTGTGTTGTTAGTATTGAATTTGTGAAAATTTCATTAACGTAATTCTTTTCCATTATGACATTTTTTTTATTTTAATGTTACAGCTCCCTCGACGTTTCTGCTATTTGCTAACCGAGAAAGTGTACGGCGTATATCTCTGGACACAATGGAAAATATGGATGTCATACTTCCAATTCCAGATACGTACAACACAGTTGCAGTGGATTTTGACTATCAGGAAAAAGAAATATACTACTCGGACGTGAAACTGGATGTCATTCGGTAAGAACCATATTTACTTATTTGTTGAGACAATAATCAGAATCTGTAGTGACATTTCCCCCATACAATCAAAGTAGAATCAGTGGCGTAGCACGGATAAATGTTTGCGGGTGGCAAATGCCTCCTTTTTGCCTCCTCATCATATTTTAATTTGAAATACATGCACTGCCATATAGTTTTCAAACCACCCGAAATTGCGTCTTCCCCTTTCCTCCCATCTCCACGCTACCACTGCGTGAAATATCAACAAGTGTTGGTTTTAAAGATTTATAATTATTTTATTTATAAAATTTTAAAAGAGTTTTTGTTATTCAGAGCGTCTATTTCAGTTATCCGATCATTTATCTACAATTACCCAGCGTTGAAAAGCGTACAATTAACAATAAATTGTCCTCGATTTTCTCCAATACTTGGCGCGTTTTGTGTCAAGTTTCGTAGAATAGTGAAGAATATCGAGTATACATTTCGCACCTCTTCTCTCTGATGGATCGCGTTCAAACTTTGACAGAGATATACAATTTTAGAGTCAAAACCACTTATCGAATTTCGTTTTATGTAGCTTCTCGAATTTTTGAGTTATCAAGTTCACATGCACACGAACAGTCAAACCGACTTTCTCTCCACTTATTTTATCCAACATTTTGTAGAAATAAACAATTTTTGTGCAAAGACCGCATGCAAAATTTCATCTATTTAGTTTGATGATTTATTTAAGTTATTACGCTTACAAACTAACAGGCATAAATTCAAAAGTGGCAGAAAAATTCTTGTCTAAAACTTGAAGATTCTTTAAAACCTTGAGGACGATTTTTTGTACTTCTTATAAGAGGAAGTAAGAAGGATGAAATCGTAGAAAAATAAATTCCTTGCTATCTACTTCATCCGAAACTGGCGCCGTTCTTTTTAAGGCATTGCAGATTTTTATCATACCTTATATTTATTTTAATAGAATTTTTTTTTTCTTTACAGCATTTACCAATTTTTATGCAATTAGTGCATAGTGTTCTAATACAAATGTAAAGTAAATTATTCGCCAATCTCCTATTGCAAGAAATCTGTCTTATTTATCTAAAATTAAGCACGAAAATTGATTATCATCTGTCTATACCTCAGTCCAAGTGGAAGATAAAAACAAGAAGTTTATGTAATGCACCGGATGCATCCACAAACTATCAGCAATATCGTTTTGCGCTCATGGCAAAGTGAGATATAGTGTTATAGAGAGCGTTCTGCCAATCCAACCACCTCTCACAAGCTTTAAATGGTGAGGATGAGTGAAATTAATTGTGACCTAATCAAAAGACAACATTTTCTTTTATATTTTTCATAAAAACTTTAAATTTCAAAAAAGGATGGATTAATTAACATGTGAAGATTTTATCATTTCTGTTTGAATATCTCTGTGACCTTCCTTTCTTTTATAAAAATCAAAGCGTATTTTTTGAAAAAAATCTTTAACCCGCGAGGACGCGCGTTCCTACACTTACTCTACGACGCGCGTCGGGCTTCGTAGGCCCGGAGTTCTGTTTTTTCAATAAAACGCTCAGAAAATTACATTTACTTTAATAGGAAACATTTGCTGTAATGTTGTAAATAATATGAAATATTAATAAAATAATTTTCAGATAAATCTCTTCTGGGGAGGTCATTAAATTGAAGAAGTTCGATGAATGCTTGTACTTCTAAGGTATTTATGAAAAAATTGGATTCGCCGTCCAAAATTACCTGAATTCTCCTGGATATAAGTATTAGTGCATCATCTGTCTCATCTATAAGCATTTCCAAGACTTTTGAACTAATTAAACAACTTTTGCTTCACCAAAGTTTTCGGGTAGTTGTATGACGATGTTGTGCGTGAAAATTTTCATATTTTTGCGAGGTTCTTTTTCACACCATTTGTTAATGCCACCTATCTTACCCCGTTCATTAAACTATTTTTTAACTCCAGCATTCTTCTAAATAATCTGTGGACTGACAAATATTAAATTCATTATCTAATTCTTTTTCAGAATTCAACTCGTGATCTCTAACTAATTAAACAGCAACAATTTTCTTATTTTCTTTGTTAATCGATTCTTAAATAGTTAATTTTTACCTAAAAACTTTTCTAATCTTTGCATCTTATATTTTTAATTCGAACAGCGATAAACTGTGGCGATCTATCTGTTTTTTCTAGCAATCCTGCACAGAAACGCGAGCGCGCGCATTTGTTTTCTGAGATAATAAATGAGAGGAAATTCTTAAAAGAACTGCGGTCAGCAAGTAAATGAGCTTGAATGCAGCTACTAGGAATCTGCAATTTTTTAGTTGAGGGGCTCATTTTCTGAAATAAGTTCTTGTAGGCGCCGGGCATCGCAGGCCCTATACACGTCCTCCCGGGTTAAAATGCCTAGTGGCGTAGTAATTTTTGTCATACAGTGCATGTCAAAAGTCTAAGCACAACAGTAATTTTAAAATAATACTTCAAATCTCCACTTTATTTCAACATGTCGTTTATATGTATGCAAAATTGCAATTTTAAAATCATATTAAACATTATTAACTTTAAAACTTTATTTTTAATCGGAAGTTTTGAGAATGGAACGAAAATTCCTGTGTCAAAAGTTTAAGCACAAAACTGCTTTTATGCAAATTAATGAAATCACACAAGCAGTTGCGCACGTATCATATGATATTTAGGTATATAAGAAGAACCTGACTGTTTGGCATTAATTCAAAATGGTTAGGTCTGAAGAATTTTCATATTTGTAAGCGTAAAAATTCTGGTGTATGGGAGCAAAAGAGAAGTCACTTTCTCTGAAATTGCAGCTGATTTAAAGCGCTCAGAACGTGGAATTTATCAAATATTGGCTTGTTGTAAAAACCTTAAATATAAATCTCGTTCTGTAAGGCCACTATTGACCAGCTTTCGCAGATATGCACATCAACTAGGCTTCAACTAGGAATTTTTCTCTCTCTCTCAAATTGAAAATTCCATTGGAGGGCAAATATCGAAAAAAGACTATCCATAGAAGAATTTTAAAATCGGGGTATATGAAAAACAGAAAGATGCCTCGATCACCTGGCTTAACACCCCACCACAAAGAAGCTTGAATACAGAAGGCTGAACAGCACATGCCATTTGGTGATAGGAGGCTTATTGTTACATTCAGAAATGAAAAAAAAAAATGGAATTTGGAGGACCTGATGGGATTGCATGCTACTGGCATGATCTTCGAAAAGAACTAAGAAGTATGTTAAGATGACAACATGGTGGTGGATTTCTGCTGGTTTGGGCAGCTGTCTGTTTCAATAGTCCGACATCCCTATCCTTGCTCAGGGTCGAAAACAATCTGAAAAATACCAAGAGACACTTGCCAGTCATTTTATTTGCTTTGTTGGAGTTTTTTGAGGAACAGATTTGACTTTTCAACAGGACAATTCTTCAATATATGCCTCCAAATCTACGTCACAGTGGCTTAGATCTGACATGAAGTCGGTTTTGAGTTTCCTAAATCCTGATCAGAAATTCATAGAAAACGTGTAGTGTAAATTCACAAATTTAGTTTATCAAAATAATGAGCAATACTCAGTGGAAGTACTGAAATTTGCCATTGAGTATGCTTGGTTTGAACTACCACCATAACTAATCCAGTATGTAGTGTTATCGGTGGAAAACCATGTATTTCACGTAATTCAAAAAATGGAACAATAATCAAGTATTAGCATTTTATTTTTACTCTACTGCAAGAAATGATTGTCCCATGTGCTTAAACTTTTGACACAACAATTTTTGTATTTTTGCCAAATTCGATGGTTGAAAATAAAGTTTAAAGCGTCACTGTAAGGTCATACTCTTACACCAGTGTATGAATTAAGTTAATAAAATACGAGTAAAGAATGCCAAGATTTCCATTAATTGACTTGAACTCAAAATAATATCCTGTTCTAGTCTCTTTCAAAATTCATATAATATGTAATATTATATTCCCTTATAAGAGACATAACCATCTTTTGAAAATACTTTTTGTACAATTAATTACATCTATAGACATTTGCTACAAATATTAAGATTTTTATAAATATTTTACCGTATATTGCACATCTAGCAGTATTCATTATTTCCATAGAGTGAATTTTGAGATATTTCACGCCGAAGAAGTCGGGCATGAAATTACGAAAGCAGAAGCTATAGCGTTTGAGCAGGGCAGAGCTTAAAGCAGACCAAGAATGCAAAAAGGGCATTTTTATTATAAAGTCAATCATCAATCTCAACTCGAGACATCTTACCTCGCAGGGCATCCGGACAGACAGTCCGTCAGAACAGAAACAGAATATACAATAGCAACACACATACACACAAATATATACAATACAGTAGAAAAAAGGCACCAATCACAGAACACATCGAACGTCAACAAAATCTGCGTGAGTTCTGTGGTGTACTAGAGTACTGAAATTTGAATCCGATTACAAAGAATCATGAGACAGGATTGCAACATATTTTACAGAAAACATCCCAGACATTTTGAACAGCTCATTTTTTTGTTTAGTTTATCGTTTGCAACAAATATTTAATCTAACAAATTTATAGTTCGGAGTTCAAAGAAAAGAATAAAGTAAGGTTATGTCCCGTTGAATAATGTTTTTAGAGTTAAATCAATTGATTTCTATGCCAAACGAGTTCCATCAATGAAATTGAAACAAGAGTTTAAAATCCAGCAAGAATGTGCAGTGTTTTAAAAGATTTTGATCTTGCCTTTTAAGTTGTCTTCCTGTGTTAAAGTATATAAAACGATGAAGCTCGTCTTAACTACATATTCTGCTTAGATGATACTAATAATAAGAATTATTTTATTGAAATAGATAAACAAATATTATTAAATGCTCTAAGGGATGGGAAAGGAAATTGCGGGCAGTGCGTCATATTGAAACAGTGAATATATCTGGTTAGTTTATCATTAATAAGAATAAGAATCTATACATAACGGAAATTAGTAAGATTTAAAGGAATAACTACATTGAAAAGATATTATTTTGGTGAAAAAGGATCATATTCTTTATTAGGTAAAAATCAGACAAGAGAAATCTTCAAGGCACGATTTTAAAGCGGATACTCTAAATCGTCGAATGAGTGTAAAATTAACATGACTTCGTTTGGGTCATACATATTTCACTTATAAGCATCCACTTCATGCGTCTCCAACCCCAACTTGCACAAGAAGTAGCAAAATAATTTCCGTGCAGTATGTTTTATGCGAGTGCCCTAAAAAACCGTGTCTTACAGATGAAGTATTTCTGAAAGGCTTATCCTGAATTAGATGATATACTTGGTGGACCTTACAATACCAATGCTTTTTCCTCTGTTCTTGACATCGCTTTTATGCATAATATTTAATTCGTCTTAGCATGTTATTTGTTTTCACTACTGTTTATATTGCACGTGTTTAATACGTGTTTTTTAAACTAACGTGTGTTTGGCGAAGCTTGGCCAATGTTGACTGCTGTGCCATAAAAAATCGACCAATCAATCAATCAATAATTAAATATAATAATTTTATCTTACAGTTTTAATTATTTATTTGTTAGTTAACAATGAGGAAATCCAGTAAATTTTATTCAGCTGTGAGACATATTTTCAAGACGAGGCGAATAGTCAAAAACTGTGATTTTTTCCTTCTAATGCGGCGAAGAGATGATGAGTTGTCAATTTTGTGCCCCAAATCAAAATGAAACAAGAAAATAAACAAAAATAAAACATAATATTCTGAAATGTCTATGATAAATGAAATGTCGTTTGCTGTAAGTCTTCTCATTTGTCGAATGCCTGGCGCTGATTATTTATTTATTAATAAACAATGAAGACGTCCTAAAACTGACTCATTTCGAGGATTTTCTTCAAGCCAAAACGATGAGTAAAACCCGGAGGTTCTTCCTGCTATTGCGGGACGTCTGACCACTTTGTATTTAAGTTGATACGTTTTAAAATTAATTAACAGCTCTTGCTCACTTTTTTTCTTTCCATTTATATATGTCGTAGGTGAATTGAGATCATCCGGATTACTGCAAAGAACCTGGTGATTTTGCAATTCGCCAGACAAATTGGAAAATTGACAACTTTCTAATTAGCCTGCTGATTTTTAGGCCTATTGTAATGAGCCCATACATCTTTAGGCTAGTTTGCTCAAGCAACCTGGTTTCATCCAGGCTTACTGCAATAAGCCCAAAGTAGTAAAGGCTTTTTAAAAATGATAGATAACGATATTGTTACTTAAATACTTCCTTTAGCGAACATATGAACTAGTTGAGAATTACTTAGGTTAATTAGAGAAAAAGAGAAAAAACTTAAAAACTACATAGTATTCATCATTGTTTTAAAAATGTTAATAATTATTATTAAACAATTATCTAATAATCGTAATGAACAAATTATTTAGATGACAAACTTTTAAACTTCGAATAGGAATTTCTCCAACATCATACATTTTAACTTTATTTCCATACGGTGAACATTTATGACATATTGGTGAACACAGTAAAGGCCTATTAAAAATGATGGATAAAGAGATTATTTAAGTACTTCCTTTAGTGAACATATGAATTAGCTAAGAATTACTTAGGTTAATAAGAGGTGAGTAACAATCTCGTTATCATTTTTAATAAGACTTAACTACTTTAGGTTTATTGCAATGAGCCTGGACGAAACCAGGCTGTTTGAGCAAACTATTGCGAATTTTCTAACTAGCCTAAAGGTGTATGGGCTCATTACAATAAGCCTAAAAATCATCAGGCTAATTAGAAAGTTATCTGTATTTTTCCAATTTGCCAGGCGGATAGCAAAATGACCAGGCTCTTTGCAATAAGCCGGATTATCTCAATTCACCTACGACTTCTATATTCTTCTCAGCTGAAAATGTTGTATACTATAAGTTGTCCCATTTGTTGACTGTCTACCGCGGTTTATTTACTTATACGTAAGCAATGAGGAGGTAAAAATTTTTTATTTAGATGTGGCGATTTTGTCTAGCCAGGACGAGGAGTCAGAAACGTAGATCTAATGCGAGAGGTCAAATCACTTCATAGTTATTTTTTATTCTGATCCAAATGAAATGTTTGCCGCATGTCGTCTCATTTGCCGACTGTCTGGCGCCAAAACGTATCCAATCGTACCAGAATATCCTTAGAAGTTTTGGTTTACTTTTGATCAGAAATTACTTTTTTAGTTATTTCTGGTTTCTTCTGATTACTTTCTGGCATTTACTATCAAAGCAACACAAAAGCCTTCGGTTGTATTTGGAACTGGGAATTTAATGCTATCAGTATTTTATGGAATCTATATTTATTCCGTAAAATGTCATGAACTATTAGGTGCAGAACTGATTGGGCATCCTAAGGTTTAATCGCATCGCGTCATGACTTTTGTTTACTCTTGTGTTCTAGTACTTCATGAGAATTCAGATATTCTAAAAGGGAGTGAAATTATGAATTTGGAGAAAAATCACTCCAGAATACATTTTCTGACTTCCCAATGAATTATGTATTTCTGTGATCATATTATATCGGAAAAATATTGAAAAATTTTTAGTTGTGTTTTAAAGTATTTATTTAAAAAAATGAATGGAACCAAAAATATTTGTAGAATTCGATAAAAAAATCGGTCTTAAGGGTTAATACTCTAGCTGCATTCGGCGATTTACGCGGGCAGCAAGTATATCTTTTGTTACATTAACCGCGACTTCCAGCGGTTAGCATACAGGATGTTCAAAAATAAGTGCCCAAAATGAAGGGGTGATTCAGGCAAAAAATTCATATAGGAACATAGGTGCATTTGGAGGCAGCAGACGGCGTTTAAAATAATACTTAATAAAGGACGACGACGAATAGTCCTTCCACAATATTTTTTTATAAAACAATACTGTTACAGTAGATGCTGATTGTTTTTGACAGGCACATTGATACACGTCTTACATCAATATTGCATGGAATGCCTCAAATTCTCAAAAGTAACAGGAATATTTCGAACACATTCGGATGACTCAAAGATTCATCCCACTAAATCTTCCTACTAGCGAGTCCTTTTAAAAAACACTAAAAGAAAAAGTCTATGGGGACAAATCCTGTGATGGCGGTGGCCATGCGATTAGTCCACCACTATTAATCCAGCATCCGGGAAATGTGGCGGGAAATGTGTTCGAATTTGTATGTTGAAATCTGTGGGAGCTCAGCCGCGCTGAAACCGAATATGGTGAGGCACAGGAAAAGCATTCAGCAGTTCTGACAGAACACGAAATTGCTTTACATATGTTTGGCATAACAATTATCTCTAGTTATTTAAAAATAA
Organism: Araneus ventricosus; assembly: GCA_013235015.1. NCBI lineage: Eukaryota > Metazoa > Arthropoda > Arachnida > Araneae > Araneidae > Araneus > Araneus ventricosus. Next base: position 20,918 of record BGPR01021884.1, read on the forward strand.
TTCTCTCCGGGTTATTTATGTGCACCTATGTTTCTATGTGATTTTGGATTCTTATCGTATGTTTGAATTTACCCTTTCTTTATTGATTTTTTAAACGCCCTGCATATTATTTCTTACTTTTATGGCATTGATTTACATCAAACTAATATAGGGTTACATATAAATGAGAATTAGTTTCGTTTGAAAAGTATTAGAGTCTATTTGCAAACATTACTTCTGAGTAGCGATCTAAGAAATTCAACAATTAAAGGATGATAGCATGTTTTTATTCATTGTCTTCAAAACATGGTAGAAAAATGAACTTTGTCCCAAGCATAATTGTTTCTTGAAGATACTTAAGCTTTATTTTACTCCCATACAAAAATAATAAACTCTGCTTCACTGCTTTGTAATATCGATTTATAGCCAGATATCATTTATTCATGCACTTTTACCGTTTTATTTAGTACTTTAAGTTTTGATATTTTTTTGCATTTTCTAATGCTGCTTCATCTTGTTCTTATTTGTAAACTGCATTTGCCATTTTAATTTCGAACGTATGAGTGCTGGTTTAAATCCAAATTCTACTTTTGTGTCTTTAAGCGCAACAAACTAAAACCACCCAGTCAAGTAGCGGCTATGAAGAAGGCTTTATTCTGAAACTGAGGGGGGGGGGATTCGCAGAGGGGAGGGGATTGTGAAAATTTATTTCTCCATTTTTACAGGAATCTAAATGCCAAACGGTTACGCATTCAATTGAACTGAAGAACATCTCCACATCTTTAAATTTCTGTCAGCTACTGAACGACTCTGTAATTGTTATTTATATTCAATAATTTGAGATGAATTATGGTTTGAATATCCCCGCAATATTCAAGAAGTTGCTTCAAATTCTCGTACATAGTTTCTTGAATCATTTTCATTCGTGATTTCCTTCCACCCGGGAACCATTTTTATAATCCAATTTTATCCGAAAGACTCGGGGGAAGGGGGCGGGGGTCGTGATTCCAAAATTGAAAACTAAATAATTATTGTTAGCCCTATTTAAAAGCAAATTTTAAGGAAAGCATAATTCAGCAAATTTCTTTAAACAATATTATAAGTCAAGACAGGCATTTAACAATTTGATCAGGATATACTGTGAAAAACAAATTGATTTTTTTTTGATTTCCACGCAGTTTGAAAGTCACATAATAAATTAAAATAATATTATTAATACTATTTTGCGGAATTGAGCATCAGAAAGGCAATATAACACATATTGATACCGTCTGGATAGTGGTGTCTGTGGTTTGTTTCTCGAAAGGGCTAAGACCCATACCGCAATTAAATCTGACGTAACATCAGAGACCTCAACTCTTTACCGCAGCTGTCCCATTCACCAGATCCATCAGCGTTGAGCACGAAACGGGTATTATTTTTCTTAATAAAATTACTTCATTATCACTATAATCATTTATTCCATATCCATGTGAGGCATCACTAAGTACATCTGACAATGCATCCACAAAAGTCTCACTTCTGGATTCACTAGAATGGCTTGACTTTGGCTATTAATGTACAAAGCTCATCCTGAAATTAAGTACCGTTTGGGTATTAAAAAATATTAGCAGTTTGTTTTTATTTGTATTTTATTACAGAAAAATCTACACACCTTAAACTACTTTTTGACATATTCACCATGCGAATTAAGGCATGTGTCATCTTGGCACTAATTGCAACATACCCACTTCGTAGAATTCGGCCGCCTGCCACCTGAACCAGTTCTGGGCGTTTACCTTGATCTCATCATCACTTGCAATTGCTGGCCGGCAAGGAATTTCTTGAGACGTGAAAACAAATGGAAGTCTGATGGAGCTAGGTTCGGACTGACTTTCACTTATCTGATGATAAATTTCATTTCGAACATTTCTCGCATTCGAAAACTTGATAACGGGTCTTATTTCAAAGTTGGCGGGCCGATCGATTGTTTTAAACATAATTACCGACAAACAATGACTTCAAACGTTAACGTAAACAAACAAAAGGACTAGGCTAATTCAGAAGGATGTAGCTACGCATGCCCGACCTTCGTGCTGTCAGATGCGTGGGAGATATGCGCAAACGGTACTTACTTTCTGGATGAGCTTATAATTTATATTGTAAAATTATTTAATTACTAACTATAAAATATTTATATATTTTCCCGAAAAACAACAAGTTTTTAATAAAGCCTAGACTAGCACTTTTGAACCATTTTACTACTGAAAGAGGTGACAGGCGACGAGTAAGATGAGATCATTTCCGGAGTTTTTCGTTACGCCGTGCTAAGTAGAATGTAAACATCTCCCCCTCCATTTTTCGTTTCACCCCTATTTAGGTGAAATCAACTCCGCCTGGCACATGCGCAAAAGCGCGGATGGTTTCCGTATCTGAGAATGATCAGTATGTGTAATAATATTTCAAAAAAAATAATAACAGTTTTTGTTTAACTGTACGTGTGTATTGTTATTGAGCTACTAGACTTGGTGAGCTACTCTTATTTCAAGTAGGTAATCTCGTTTACATCGTTTCCAGAATCGTTCTAATATGCGGAGTCGATATTCCTTTGAAGACCCTGGCGCAGTTAAGGGCACAGAAGGTAAAGATTTTAACCTTTTCCCAACCAGGAAATTTTGGAGGTTTTGGTGTTCATTTTAAGAGCCACATTTACGTAAATTTTATAAATCAAATCTGCAACATCTATCACACCTTATCAGTGAACCCCAAACACTTGCTTAACTGCACTTCATGATCTTCTACAAGTTACTGAAACGAATTAAAACGCGAATTAGCGTTTTCCTTCGCAAACAGGTGAATAACAAAAGACACCAAATCGCATATCACGTCACCATGGATTTCTTTTTATTTCTCTCTTTCTAATATTTTCTAACAAATCTGACAGAAGAAGACACTGAAAAAAATTTGAAACCCAAAGTATCATTTTATCCAATATCACTTGAGATCTCATTTCATTAATGCAAACGCCTTCTCTAGTATAAACACAAGAAAGATGGCGTTTGTAACCCATAAGCAAATTTGAATGAGTACCAAACTGACAGAATGCCACCTAGAAGTTTTATTTTCTCTGACCTTTTTATAGACACTTTGAATAACATTATGCAACATCTTCACACAAAAACAGAATCGACAGTTCTTTTTCCAACCACGGTCATTCTTCATTCAAAACGAATACGTGTATCCAACTGACAAGACAGGAGATGTTTTTTTTCACCCCATTCTTTATTTTCATTTTGTCCCTGCTGCTCTCACAGTTTCATATAGTCGCTGCGAAAGAATTTTAAGTCAACTGAAAACAGCGGTAGCCAAAAGGAGATAGATCTGAGCCGAAATTATATTTCTCTTTTTCCTCTACGTTTTCTGAAATTGCTAAATTCCATCTCAAGATGAACTGGAAGAGGAGGCTGAATTATTCAAGAATTCGCTGCGAAAATTCACTGTTGGAGAGAGAAAAAAATCAATGATTTTTCCGCGCGTTTTTCATCGCACGAGTTTTGAGTCGGTGGAGCACTTATCTCTGTTTCGATATTTACGAATATTTTCTTTCTTTTTTCCCGTTTTTCACAAAACTTTATTTTCGCTCCCTCCGTATAAGTTTCCAGATCAGTTATTTCCGTTCCCTTAATTCAATATTTGGCATTTCTGGCGGGTATCGCCGAGTTCCTGCACGCATACAGAATTCTTGTGCTTTGAAAATGAAATTCTTAAGAGTGAAGTTCTCGATATATTTAATATACTTAAAATTTAAATGTGCATTTGTAAAATTTTGCATAAAATGTTTGCAGCAGAAATGTCACGCAACTAATGACTGCATTCGTGGTCAAAGGGTTTTAGGACTTACAAAAAGTGTTATTATCTCGAAATCGTTTTTATTCTCTATCATTTCGCTTCGGTAGTGAAAAAATAATAATGATTATTCGAATCAGTGCTACTTTTAAATATTATCAATATCCTTGCTTGACTTGTCCTTGTTTGTGTAAACGTTTCAAAAATAGAATATAACCTAAACAAACCGAAATAATATTTCTATATTGCTAAGCTGATTAAAATAAGTGAAATATGTCAATGTCGGTACTTTATTTCCTACCAGTGACCTATTAGGTTAAGGCAAGACAAAGGAATGCTGAGGAACTTACATGGAAGGAAAAAAAAGTTCAGGTTCTATCCTCTGATTGAGTTCTTAGCCAGCCTTATTCAAAATCTAATAGACCGATGTGTTGATTTAGAACCACATTGCTGTCTTTGGTCGAGATGCCTGCAGGAGGAATTTCGCGTTTTTCCAAGTGTCACACAAATGTGGTTTACTTTCTCCTGAAAGTCCACCAGAAAGGCAACATACCCCATATATTGCATCCAAGTTATATATCCACTTCAGGTGCTACTTGGGTACTACAAAGTCGCTCTGACCTATGCTACAGTTCACCCTTATCATGTGTCCTTGATTCATAAACTCGGTTATATAAATTAGATTAAGTTATTAAAATCACCAGTTTAGGTGCTTTTGATTTAGCATGACAGTAGGTGTCGCCAAGACAAATATTGGCACAAGCAACTCATTTCTTTTCATTTTGAGTTTAAACAGCTAAATTCTTGATCTAAAACAATGTTTCCAAACAGAACAACGTTTCGGTAAATATGGTTGCTGCAATTGATGCATTTAGAGCACACTTTCACTGTTGTCGAACTAATGGAAACTGCCTTACTTAGTTTAATCTTTTGGTCTAAGTGACGTACGCTGCTTACGTCATGATGGTTATCGTAGATGACTACCTGACGTACACCGGGTACGTCATATATTATTCGTTTCTGAGCTGTCTTATTTCATTTTGTGGTTTCTTACTTCTACGAAGAAATGTAGAAGAAGAAAATACAAATAAATAGAAATTTAGTGTAAATAATTTTTGGCTTGTATATAATAGTGTACAAATGTGTGTATGCATGATGTATACATATGGTATTTACATACGTATATGTGTGTGCATAGGTATATGAATAAAACGGTCTGGAGGTGTTAATGG
>BGPR01021885.1:0-12564 GCA_013235015.1 Araneus ventricosus
CTGTGCTTCGTTCAGTACGTATTGCTAATGAAGGCGGCTGGTATAGTGCTCCTTTTTATACTCAATGTTTAGACCTACATTTATCGAACCGATTCATGATATAAAAAAAAAAAGAGACGTAATTTTGAACACCATTCTTATTCTCTGCGATTCGTCTATAACTCTCTAATTTTTTGCTATTTCCAAGAGTATTCTTGTGGGCAGTGTTCGTGTTGGAAGGAGGCGAAGAAAGAGAGCCAGACATTTTTAAACTACAAAATAAACTTTATCCAGGCACCAGACATGAGGTCAGAACAGCCCTTTGGTCCTTCAAACTACAACATCCATGTGGCTACAAAATAAATTCTATCTACAAAATGCGAAGGGGGCCGCCACTTGTCACACGCCGCGAATCACCTCCGCAACCTAGGACTGATTGACACAGGAGGGGAAGAGGGACACGCACTTGCACTCGCTTCGTTTCGGGCTGTTTGAAACCAGAGTTTTAACTCTTTGCGACAGCAAAAATATTTCAGCTAGATGCTTTGAAAACGGCCTCTCTGTAGCTAAATGGTGACTTAATGTTTCGGAGCCGGTTTTCGGATAATAAACGAGAGCAACTTTCTACGCCGAACCGGTTTAAGTAATAATCGAAGAACGACTTTCTACGTTTCAGCCGGTTGATGGGTTAAGCGCAGGATGCCCATGAAGTACAAATTCAGAGAAGTAGTTACAGGGTTTCATAATTAGGGAAGCGTATTACAGTTAACAAAATCTTCGAATAGGGCAAAAAAATATTTCATAGCATTCCATAAGAATCCTTCGGTTCTTAGGTATCCGAACACGTTCCGGGCACTTTTTTTTTTAAAATTGTGAAATAAACACAGAAATATGTTTTAGATTCTAATTTAATAAAGATTAATATTAGGTATGATTTTTGAGTATAAATTATTGTAAATTTACAAAAATCTTGAATTTCTGCTTCTTTTTAGAGGAAATTCCAAAACTTCAAACTAGCTGGAGGTCAGAAGCTTTTGTAATAATTCAAATAAAACTAATACTAAAATAAACTATACTATGGACTAGTGCTTGTACTAGAATCTTAAAATTCTTTATTATAAATATTAAATTTTTAGGCTAATCAGACAATCATCATAAGATTTTCAGCAAATTTTCATGTCATTTTTCAGATAAAGACCATAATTAAAAAAATATTGTTACAATATACATTATTCATTATTACATTCACTAAATTTTATTTGAAGAAGTGTTCACAAAATTTCAGAACAATCGAATGATGATATCTTGAAGATTTATCATGTTTGAGGGGTGTGAAAATTATGCATAACATCTAGTTTTAGAGAAAATAAAATTTTAGTTTCATACGCTTAAATTAGTATCTAAACTTTAAAAAAAATTCACAAAAATATACTAACATCATATTAACATTGAAAATGCAGTTTAAAAAGAATTTTGACGGATTCTGTCCTTTAAATGACAACTTCCGGTTAATTAAACGCCCACACTTCCGGTTTCGGTTTGTTAAAAAACAATTAATATCTCAACTTCTAATTAACGTACGTACGGACAAAAGTAAATATGTTTAGAAAGGTAAATGAATGAACTATCAAATCATCAAAATTAAATTGGGGTACGGCTGAAAATCGACTCCAACGTGTTCGGATACAGCACGGCAGGTGTAGACGGCAACGAAAAGGTCCACGCGCTTGTATTAATACTGATCATGACTTGTAGAAGGACGAGTATGGCAAGAACTAGTTTTGGACTTGGAGGATGTTACGTGCCTAAGGGTGCCCTCAATTTCAACACCTGTGAACCTTGGCTCACTTGGAAATGATTCTCTATAGTGATGCGGAACTTTTTTTCCGGTGTTCATCATATTTTATTTAAACCTTACTCTAATCTGGCGGGAATTACGAAAATACCATGCATATAATATTCAAAACAATTGATTTAGTTACTTTATCAATATTTAATCATATGGGCAACGTTCTGAAGCATTGCTTCCACAAATGATGGTGCAAACTTCTCGCCTGCAGAAAATTATTTAATATTACATTCCACTTTTAATTTCTTATATCAATCCCGCAATGGGTAAGTTTAATAAATTTGTCTTTGTAAAATTAATATCAGAAATCAGACAAAATATTTCATACTATAAAACAAGTATATCTAATATAATTAAGAAGCACCTACATGATATTTGATAAGCTTGTTTAGATGAAATCATACATAACACGTCTCATTTAAATTGAAAACAGAGATGTGGGGTCATATTCCGACAAGTATCCATAAAATTTCATTGCACAAGAATTGCTTAGGACATAATAAGTCGATCGATTATTAACATTAACATTGGCTCCTTATATTCTAGTTCCATAAATTTATTTATTCCACTCCTACATGAACATCCCTGCATTATAGGATGCAGATGATTTCAAATTCAAAAAATAAACAAAATAATTTTTCTTCCTCTTGGTAGGACATTTTGCTTTGGTGCTCTCCTGGATCATTTTAATAGGAAATAAAATAAAATTATTGATGTCAGAAGAAATCAAAATTCTCCTCATTCTTAAAATCTTATTAGTTGCTGTCCAAATGCTTACTATTGAGTTGCGCTAATTTTTTGCCTTCGTAGCTTCTATTCATTTGAATTCCTTATCGAGCTTTTCTTAATTTCATAACATCAGTGACAAATTTTTATCGTTTGCGGTCGTATTTTATTTGCTGCAAAACGGTTTTCGGCTAATAGACATTGCCTAGTCTTGTCAGTATATAACCAAAACCGAAAGGTAGGAGGAAGGCAATAAAAAACTCCGTAATATTCAAAAACATTACGAAATGTTTTTGTTGGTTAAAGTTCCATCCATTAAAAGTAATCATACTACGTCACTATCGGTTCCAGAGAGGATCCCATTACTACGGTTTTTTTTTTTCTTGATATAAATGACAGTGGAGTGATATGGTATCGGATGCGATAATGATGCGGACAGGAGCAGACAATATTTTTCCAAAATTATCTCAGCTGACACAAATTATATAGCTTCAGTTAAGAACACATGTACAGCAGTCTTGACATTCTCCACTGATACACTGACTTCTTAATCTTTCATATATTTTACTTCTTTAACCTTATACCTTACGTGCTTTCAAACATCAAAAGCCGTTTGATGGAACACAAATTATATAATAGCCGAATTAATTTTGCTAACAAGCATATAGTGCTAAAAAATTTGGGGAGGGTTGTTGTTGGTCCTTTTTTCTCTGCATTTAGCTATAAAATTTTTTCAGCAACTTTTAACTAGCTTTTTTGTTTATTGGTTATCCTCTGCATCTCCAGGATGGATAAGTGCTAATAAAATAAAGCATCATTATATTGCTATTACTTCTGTTGAGCTTGTGTAAACCAAAAGGCGGCAAGTGATTATTACTGGAGCGGCAGTAAGAGGACGATTCAAAAGCTAAAGGGAGGGATGTCAGCATTTTATTGCGATTTGTGAAAACAACATATAAAGCGAGGATTACAACGTTGACTGAAATCCTTGATAATTTTGGACTGTTGTTGGCAATATTAGGGCTTGCGACATCTAAAGTAGCAGAGTGTTAGAGTTTATTTATTAACATTTCAAATGACTCAAGAGCAGGGTTTAGACATGAGAGTTCTGTGACGAGAACACCAATCTTTCAAAGTGTTGGAGACGAAAACTTAACAAGGAAATTTATTGCCATATAATAAAAAAAACAGATAAAATTGAAATACGGTCATGTGGGACTACTAAAATGTAACTTATAAATGCAAAAGAATGCCAGTGTGGTAACTAATAAGTTATTTACGTGATGAGGTTTCCTTTGAGGAGACAGAAAAAGAAAATACAAAATTGGAAATTTAATAAGTAGAAACCACATGGCAAGGGCCAGATACAACAGAGGTACTGGCAAACGTTTTATAAGATATTTCGATGTAGCCACCAGCGTTGTGATCATCTTGTTTGGAAGCAATGTGGAATTCATAGCAGAGATAACTAAGCAGTACCAGTTTGTTCTGTTAATGGTTTGGATGGAACGGTCCATCGATTTAAAATCGCTGTAACAGTTCAGCAGCAACTCTGAATGACTTTCTGCTTGCTGGGGCTGTTGCTATACAGAATTAAGCCCTGTAATTGCGATTTGATTGCAAAGAAAAAGGAACCGCTTCGTACTGTCCAGAAACTCTTAAAGCGACACCAGCACATCCGAAGCAGAACTGGTACTGCTTCAGGCATTCTACAATTCACATCGTGCGATAAGTTAAACACTATACTGGTAACTGCATCCGGAAGACCTCAACACTTCAAGCAGTATCAATGTTGAATGCTGTAATTACATGGTCGCCACGATCAGAAACTTCACCTCTTGCTAGATGGGAATCTCCTGTGCGGGTCTATTCTGGTACCCCGGTTGGTTGGGAGACGTCACTTTTTTTTCCGCACGTTAACGGGAAAAGTGACGTCTCCCAACAGTAGAATAGACTACATCGGGCTAATTTAGGACAAGCGCGGAGTTGGTCGTGATCAGGGCTATATAAGCAAACCTTACTTCAAATCGGGCCAGAAAACCGCCGAGTTCGCTGATTGGCTGCTTCCCTCAGCGTCTTCACTTGACGTCATGTTTATTTTCGCCGAACTCGAAGCCTTGTAGGAAATAAGCAATACGTGACTTATAAATTTTAATTACTTTCTTTTAGTTTGCATATTAAATTTTAGTCTCAAAAGTGCACTTTTTTTATTCAGTATCTGTAACCTTTTTTAAAATACTTAACATAAATATAACAATATTAATTTATGAAGTTCTTTAAACCTTTTTTAAGAATTCTAATAAACAAATAAGACATGTACGTATATTTCCTAATACATTTCGAGATAAATCATGTGAGATTATTGAAATAATATCCTTTAACTCTTATGGTTTTGCTTCTTTCTTAATTATACATTTTAATTCATAAGTATTTTGCCTTCTAGAGAGCGTATGACTTGTAAGTTTTGCAATTGGATGGGAAGGCGTGACATTGATGAGCTAATAATCATGAGCTCAAATTATTATTTTCTCTGGTCCGAATTGAAGTAAGGTAGGTTAAATGCGACCGGGGCTTCTGTGAAGCAGTCATTGTCGAGAGAAGACGTTACCGGAGGGTAGAGATTCGAGGGGGCAGAAGCGAGGAGCGGCAGCCTACTACAACTTGTAAACATCGTGTACATCTACTTCAAGTCGATGGAGGTGGTGAAGGTGGCTTTCTAGTTGACGGGGAAGAAGACGATACCGCAAAATATAAAATTACTGAGACAAGAAATGATTTTTTCATTTTGTGAAGGGTGACCTTCCCTCGATGTCTTCGAGAGGGAGGGGCCTCCTGGAGTAGCCGCGCAACGGTGGCAGTGGCTCCACAAAACCGGTGAAAAATCTTTCCTCCAAATAAAGGCTGATGAAACAAAGAGAGATGAAACTGTTTTGGGAATCGTAGAAGGTTTGATATACAAAAGAATTTGATATGTTCTGTTAGATTGTAGATTACGTAAACGATTTTTTTTCCCCTTTTAGTTTTCGGCACTCGGAAGAAGGAAAACAAAAGGACGACGCATAAAACACTAATAAAAAATCATAAATCTAGTTAGGGTATGCAAGTTAATTCGAGGGTATCCCTCGTCTTGCGTACACTGTTTATCTAAAAATACTATTTCAAACAACTTTACTGGTTCGTTTTTTTATTTTTAAAAAATCGTGACAAAAGCAAAAAATCCTTCTAAAAGCTGTGACTCCGAACTAATACAACGAGTAAAAGATTTTTAATACGTATTAAATATATATATTTCGATATAAATTATCTATCTATGTAGATCAGAGAGGAGTTAAAGATCACAGACAAAACGTTCCATCTCAAAGAGTAAAAAGTAGAGCCCGAATAAAGGTAGATGTTCTAAAGTGATTCCATCCCTTTAGGAGGGAGACAGTTTGAGCGTGTCGCGGAGAATTTTTTCCTTCATTTTAAAAATAAAACTTCCAGTGGAAGGTCGCGGTGAGTTGAGGGCGTCGCCGTCGAGTCTAAACTCTGATTGGAAGGTGATTCTTGTGCCGGAAACCCTGGACAAATAGCAGGTCGACAACGTCTCGAGCAGCTAACTGTACAACCCTCTCCACGGTTTGCTCTACGTGGGAAATCAGTGAGAACCATTGCATGCATTACGAAGCACTGAAAAGACATAAATACAACGAAGCCAGCTTCAAATGTTCTAGCCTGACACACATGCATCGTCTTTGCGTCACTTCTGCAAGCAGCGATGTTCGGTAAGATTCAGCACAGATATTCCTCCAGCAACGCTCGTTACTGATGATGTCAATTAACAAACGCCTTAATCTACATCTTGCGCAGCTAGGATACTGATTAACGTGGAGAGGCGGTGGGCAAGGGAATGCTCAATAAATTTTCTGAATTCGCTTTGTCCAGTTGTACTTGGAGGTTTCTCTCTTTTCGTATCACTTTTCTTCTCGACGTCAATTGTGGTGTAAAACTAAAATTCAAATGTCTTTTCTTTATGAACACAACGAGGAACAAAACCAAACTTCTTTTAAACATTAGACAACTAAAGTTCTCTAACAGTTTTTTGTGTTAGTTTTTCTTCCTTCTTCCCTCCCCCCCAAACGGCTACAACAGCATACAGACGACTAGATGCGCTGCGCTCATGAACACCTTCCAGTTCGATGAGACTGTCTTCGGGGCGCTTCAGTGACTTGTCCCGAATACGTGGAACACATGAGACGTCTCGTTTCTTTTATTCCTAGCGACGCCGTCTAGGAGCTAATATTGTAATGGTTGCGGTTTCGAAATCTTCCGCGCTGGGTGGGTGTAGGGCGGGAACAAAGGCCAGCGCTCCCAGAGAAGATTGGTCTTCGAGCGTTCGGGCACGAGCTCGAGCAAGGGGGGTGTCCTGAAGCACCGGCCGAGGGTGTTGGTCTATGCGGCGGTGGCAGACTGCAACTAGGAGACACACGGCAGTGACTAGATCTACTTCTGGAACGAATCCCCGGGCTTCGAGGGTTTTGATATGGAAGTCTCTCGAGGACATAGCGATGTCGTTGGTGAAGGTCTGGCATTGCTCGCTGGTGCCCCGGTACAGGTCGCAGTCGATCCACAGACCAGAGTAGCCCTGGGAAGGAAAAAAAGACAAACCATCAGTCACGAACCAACCCGATAAATGCATATGCGGTAAGTATATAACGAAATTCAGTGATAATAAGGTATCCGACTGGTTTAAAATCGTCGTTTCTGATGAAATTATCAAAAAACTTTTTTATAGCAATTCTGGCAAAGCCTGTTTAATACCATCTCTAAAACTATCTCACTTTTTTTACTCTACGTGAATTATAAATTGAGTTACAGCTGTTTTATTACCAGACATGGCGTATTTTATGTTGCATTAAAACTTTAAATAATGTTTTTCTGAGAAATGATATTTTTCAGGAAAACTGTCAGGCTGTCTTCACAGAGCGCTATACAATAAATTAGGGAATACAGTAAATTACAAAAAAGTCTTACTGTGGGTGAATGGTGTAACAGTCCAACACGCAGGATAACGGAAAAGAAGGTTTATTTACAAATATACAGGGAAAACACGTAGCACAGGTAAAGAAACGAGCAGTTTTGCACAGATTACCAATGTAAACAGATTAATAATTCACAGGTAATAACAGTTCGGCACTTTGATATTTAGCTTCAAAACGAAGTCAAACCAAAATAAGCTTCTGTGGCGTGACAATAACTGCACTTTCAATAACGCTCGACTCACCGGCTACAAGCTCGCACTGCGGACAACTCGACGTTTCACAATGGATCAACGCTACCGCTTTCGGCGTCTAACAGCTTACTAGCTCGCGCAGCGGATAGAACTCAAAGACGTTCGCTGTCCAAGGCGATCCCAGTCGATCAATACACTCCGTCACCCAAGCGCTCTCCGCCCCATATAGTCTCCGCGGCAGGCCGTGAGGTCAAATGGAATCTTCTGGTACATTCAGCGTATCGAGAAAGATTCCAGCGCCTTACTAGTCCATATTTCGTCGCCAAGGTCAAGGGGTCGGAACGCGTGGCTGCTGTCGGTCATCTCATACTTACCCTGTAAAACTATCTTCCCAACCATAAGACTCACATTGCTGGAAGCGACTTTCCATGTTTGTAACAGTATATATTTATTGATTATACATGCTACGAAAAAAATATTTCTTATGCAGGGTTGTTATAATTAGATTTCGCCGTAAAGCCCTTCAGTCTGAATTTCTATGGCTCCAAACAGGGGTTCCCAGCCTGTGTTATGCACGTACGCCTGGGGATACACGAAAAGGATCAGTTGGGGGGTACACCCGATTTCAAGTCGGTAATAGCGGACACAAGAAAACATAAAGAGATTAAAAAATGTTACAGAATTTTGTTTCCCCATGTTCGTGCAAGTAAAAATGAAAGTTGTGCAAATTCTAACATTTCCTCCCAAAATATAAGAAAGGAAAATTAGCAAATTTCAGCTGTCCTTATAAGTTAATGCTAAATTATTACAATACTGATTTCATGCTGTTTTGACATTGAATTATACTATTGTAAAAATGAATAAAACTTAAAATGAAAAACAAATCCTGCAAATGTTATTAAATTCAGTCATTTTGACTCTGAAGTTCACCATTAACATTATGGAAGTGGAGACAGTTCAGAAGCTCGTATTAAAGTCTCGAAGATTTTGTTTCAGTAATAATTACAATTATTATCAATAACGAAAGGAAATAACAGTAAAAAAAAAATTCATCATTGAAAAAATTCACAATGGAATAATATAATAGTAATACTTTTCATCTTCATATTTATGAAGTCAGAATTAAACGTTTTCAAAAAAAAAAAGTTTAAACAGCATAGATAATGACTATATAAAATGAATTATGATTAACATTATACGAATTGGAACAGTTCAGAAACTCATTATTAAAGTCTCGAAGATTTTTGTTTCGTAATAATTACAATTATTATCAATATGAAGGAAAATAACTGTAAAATATTCATCATTGTGAAAAATTCACAACGGAATAACTATAATGAGTAATATTTTTTCATCTTCATATTTATGAAGTCAAGAGATTAAAAGTTTCAAAGAAAAAAGTTTAAACAGCACTAGATAATGTCTATAAAATGAATGTGATGGATGAAAATATACGTTTGTGAATAATTCTCAGAAATTTAAGAGAATTTCAAGAATTTTTAAATTTCACATTTATTGTTTTCGTAAATAAATTGAGAACACTTTTCCCTTAAAGAACAGGCGTTTACAAAATTCTAAGACTAGTGACTGTAACAAGCAATTTTAAAATGAGTAACGATCCATGCTTCCTGTGTCACATAATCAGAGAAATATCTAGCACGTTTTGATCTGAACTAAGAACTTGTGATTCGTTGTCCATCAGGCACTCTCATAAGAATACCGATAATTTCTCTAAATATATTATAGAACCTTTCGCATGGAGTTCGCAATCAGTTCAGGGCAAGCGATCTTGGCGTGCTAAGTCGATCATTATTAAATCTTTGATTCAATGAATATTCAATTAAGCGTCAAGCGAACTGTTCACACATTATCTTGTTAAGGTAATAGATTGCGATCACAAATTCACCAAAGAAAGAGTAAATTTCTTTAGACAAGACTGCAAAACAAGCTTCCAAGAAAGTTGACAATTATATGTCTATCAGTATGCTATACAAGACAGCAACAGCTTTCATTCTCTAGTTTGACTAGAGAACCAATACCAAAATAGCACAAAGCCCAGCTCTCTGTATTATTCGAATGACATTTTGTTTCACCATCTTTTCATTTCAAAGTTTAAAATATCACTCTCTGTCACGTAATTGTGGGAACTTATATATACTTTCTTTAATTTGTGCTCACATTTGAAATGTGATTTATTTCTCATTATAATATAATAGCCCAGATCCTCCGGTAGCAGCTCTACGTCACCAACAATAAAACTCGCGCCATAGCACTGCGAGATGTTAAACAACATTATTTCATTGTTAGAGAACCTAACTTTTTTCAGTCATTTTTAAATTTAAAAGAGCAATTGTCTCGTTCTCATTTCAAATTGAATATCTCTAAAATAGTGAAATAAAATTTTCTATCATTGATATAAAATTTATCTCGCCATGATCAATAATTCCCGAAATTTTTAAATTATATTAATCATATATTTCAAATTAATTTCCGTTTTTTTTTAATAGAAAGTAGTAGAAATTACGTCAGTGAGGTATATCATGAGCGTGATATAGTTTGGACGCCGTGTATCTGGTGAATGCAATCGCGGCGATGTTGTTTTTTCTTGCCAAAAAATTCATAGCCACCAGTGACGTGAATCCACCATTCGTTCTCAACCGCCGCCAGTTCCGTTAATTCCAGCTTACACGATGACTATCAACAAATCGCAGGGGCAAACTTTTCGATCATGTTGGAATTTACTCGATGTACCTGTCTTTTCACATGGACAGCTCTATGTTGCACTTTCAATGTCTAGGATTCCCAATCACGTTAAATTTACTCCAAGACATCTGAAGTACAAGGAAAGGTATTAAACAACGAAAAAAATACTTCACACGGAATGGCCTTACCAAGAGGTTTTTTGAATAAAAAGAAATATTTAAGTAATATGTAAATAAAAAAAATGTTTCTTTTCATAAAATATGTTTATTTTATTTGTTTTCAATCCATGTTAAAGCATTTCTCTCGCATATATATCTATTTAAACACGTCAATTTGGAAGGGGAACTTTCCTCTCGAATGAAGAGCGAATTTGCACCCATCAAACCACGACGAGTTTGATTTTCTAGTTTAATTATAAGGGTTATCGTTGGTATCTCATCTAACGATTGGGTGAATTTAATGGAAGGTTCGCAAATGAGATTTGAAATAGCTAACGACTTATATCTACTTTCTTTAGTTTTGTACTCTCATTTGAAATGTGATTTATTCCTCATTTAATTGTAAAATTATCGTTGGCATCTCTCATCTATCAATTGGTTAATTTGTGAAAGGTTCGCAAATGAATTTGAAATAATAACGAACTTATATCTACTTTCTTTGGATTTGTACTCGCATTTGAAATGTGATTTATTCCTCATTTAATTATAAAGGATTATCGTTGGTATCTCATCTATCAATTGGTGAATTTGTGAAAGGTTCGCAAATGAGATTTGAAATGGATAACGAACTTATATCTACTTTCTTTAGTTTGTACTCGCATTTGAAATGTGATTTATTCACTCATTTTAATTATAAAGGATTATCGTTGGCATCTCATCCCCTCTATCAATTGGTGAATTTGTGAAAGGTTCGCAAATGAGATTAGAAATAGATAACGAACTATATCTACTTTCTTTTAATTTGTACTCCTCGCATTTGAAATGTGATTTATTCCTCATTTAATTGTAAGGAATTATCGTTTGGCATCTCATCTATCAATTGGTGAATTTGTGAAAGGTTCGCAAAATGAGATTTGCAGAAATAACTAACGAACTTATATCTACTTTCTTTTAGTTTTGTACTCGCATTTTAAATGATTTATTCACTCATTTAATTATAAAAAGGATTATCGTTGGCATCTCATCTATCAATTGGTGAATTTGAAAGGTTTCGCAAATGAGATTAGAAAGTAACGAACTTATATCTACTTTCTTTTAATTTGTACTCGCATTTGAAATGTGATTTATTCCTCATTTAATTATAAAGTTATCGTTGGTATCTCATCTATCAATTCGTGAAAGATTCACCAAATGAGATTTGAAATAGCTATGAACATATATACTCTTTCTTTAGTTTGTACTCTCATTTGAAATGTGATTTATTCCTCATTTAATTATAAAGGATTACTGTTGGTATCTCATCTATCAATTGGTGAATTAGTGAAAGGCTCACAAATGAGATTTGAAATAGCAAAATGTTTTGATTGTCAAACAATATAGCGCAACTTAGAAAATAGACATTTAATAAAGAATCCGTGATGCATTATGCATTGCAAGGTTTCAGGTAAAATTTCCACGTAAGTTTAAACTGACAATGAGAGTGCTTTAAACAGAATTAAATCTACAACGGTGTAATTTCTTGCCGAAGATAGCTCGCAAATTATAATGTGCAGTGAATGTGTGACATGAAAGAAGTGATATATTTGTATCAAATCTGAATATTTTTGGAACTGCTCATAGAAACTGATAAAAGTACTCAAGATCAATCGATCAGAGTATGTTAATTTTTTTACAAAAATGAAGAAAGAAATGAGAAAGAATATAAGGAATCTAGAAAATTCATTGAAAAATATCTAAGAAATTTCTCAATACTCTAAAAGAAATTCTAAAATATATAAAATGCTTTATTTCTTTAAAAAAAGATTGATTTCAAATGTGAAGAGGAAGAATATTACAGTCTATATCAACACACCAGAGTTGATTAAGTAAACATATTTAAAAGGATTGAAACGACAAAATGGCAAGATCAGTTGAATTAATCGAATTCTATTTATTTT
>BGPR01021885.1:12574-25619 GCA_013235015.1 Araneus ventricosus
TTTTGGGAGCACATTCACGGGCTACGAATTCGCACATGCGACAGCGGCCGGCTGATCACACAAATGGTCGGGGCATTCCGCATTTATGTTCACTCATTAAAGAATGCCATTAAGCGAGGTTGATGATGGGATTCGCATAGTTAAAGGATGAATTCAGGAGCAGATTATTCAGAGGATAAATATTCGCTGTATCGCTTTCTACGGTCGTTTGGGCAATCAATCTCTTCGTCACGTTCAGTTGAAACAGCGTCCGAATTAGCCTTGGCACTTCGAAGCAGAGCAGTAGGTCGGGGGGTAGAATTCAGCTGGAGAAAAATCACAAAATTGCGATGGCCCCGAATCTATTTTAAATTCACTTCTATTCAGTGGCGAATCCAGGGGAGGGGGAGCTATCGGGCTACCGCCCCCCCCCCCCCAGGCCAGCCAGAATTCTTGATATTATTTAAAATCATTACAACTGTTTGTTTTTAATTTTCATTAAAAAAATAATAAAAACGTCTCAACATTGCTTTCTGGCTTGACGGGCTCGAAAATGTTGCTACTTTTGTAGTCATTCCACTTGTACTTGTAGCTTTGACGCGGTCGAGGACATTTTTTGGCTAGTTATTTCATTGTAATTTTTATCAAATTATCGAATGTCTTGTATTGTTTTTTATGATTCTTATTGTCAGGTGAGTAAAGTCTGTAAAGTTAAACAGTTTTGGTTTACTTTAGCCTTGAGGTTTGACATTCGTCACGACGATACAAAATTTTTATGACCTCAGACCTCCCCCCCCCGACCCGAATCCTAGATTCGCCACTGCTTCTATTCGTTCTTTTTTAATAACTTTTTCGTATAAGAAGTATAGAAAGACACAATAGTTAATTATATTAACAGGTTTATTACTTAATTAAAATTTAATTATATTAACATGTTCTCTTTATATGAATTTTATAGGACTTTTAACAGCATCTATGATGAACTTGACATTTATCATATGTCTCCCGGTGTTTTTAAATCGAATTGTTTTCAACTTTTAAATACATGACCCGTTTTTTTTCTTTTTGAGTTTGACTGTACATATTTTTTAAGATTTTTATGCGTATTCTTATTTTTGTGTTTTTTGTGATCTTGCGCTTTGTGTGTTTGACTTTTTGATCCTTGTTTTTTTAATGTTTTTTTTATTTAATGCTCTAAATTTTAAAAAACATTGTGTGTGTTTTTTAAGATTTTAGTGTGACGGTATGCAATATGGACTTTCGGAACTTCAGTGTGTTTTTCAGTGCTTTTGTGATCGCGTGTTTTCGTTTTGAATCTTTCATGCGTTTGCATTTTTATGGTTAATATGGTTTTGAGCTTTGAACTTTTGTATTCTCTGCAGTCAACATTTTTTTCTTTGTGTTTTAGTACCTTTAAAATTCACTCTTTGTGGCTTCTATTTTTGTGTGTTTGTGATCATGCATTCTGCAAATGGAGTCATCTCTGTAGTGTACTTTTTTCAATAAATAAATTTTGAATAAATAAATATTGTAATCGCCAAAAAATTTGATTTCAAGTTTTTGCTGATAATTCACATTTTAGACATCCCTGAGTCCCGAAGTCCCCCCGGGGGGGGGGGGGCGCCGCGCGAGCACGGATGAGAGGCCACCCGATAAGTAAGCGGGGAATCGCGTCTCCTGGGGGCTCTGGGTCCTTCCTCCAGAGATAGTACGCACCTCCGTAGGAAGGGGTCGGGCCGTGGCCTCGTGATAGGCTATTCTCCGGCCTCAAAACTCGAGGTATTGCAACGGCTGTCATTCAGATGGTCAGGGCGAAGTTAGATCCAGTTTTTCTGGTTATCCCCGAGTCCCAAAAACATCATTTTTTGAACGATGTCTGGGCGTCTGTGAGCACGATAACTGAAAATGGAACAAGCCAGATGGATATCTGGTACGCGATTTTAACACAAATGTTGTAGATTTCTGTGAAATTTTGGACGAGACCTGTCTGTTCGATTTATCCATTCGTGTACGTGTGAAAGCTGTAACTCTAAAACTCAAAAAGCTAGGTAGAAGACTGTTAGTATATAATCTACGTAAAGATGCCAAACTGTACCAAAAATCTAGTTTTGTGTCTAATTTTGGATTAAATTAGTGGAGAAGCAGACTTTTCGTTTGTTTATCCGTCCATATGTCTGTAAACGCAATAATAACACCAGCGGGAGTGGTCTGCTCCAAACTTTCTAGTACGCTTTCTAACAAAGGTGTCCTACCCGACCCTCCCCCCGCCTAAAATTTGCGGATTCCACGATATATTATTGATATTGTCTTCGCAGGACGCTGCAATATGAAAGGATCAAGAATGCAAGCGATTTTATTTGAGATAAAATTCGACAAGTCAGTAAATATAGCGCCGCCAAATTTACGAAGGTCATGCGCCGATGCACGGTAGGGAGCGCATTTTTGCGTCACAGTAAGATATGCAATTTGAACGCCTTTTTTCAACCGATTGAAACCAAAATTGGACACGGCTCTATAATTAAGATTAGAAGACTACATGCGAAATTTCATTTATCTTAGTCTTTGTGTTTATGAGTTATCGTATACACAAGTATGCGATTATATAGACAGACAGTCAACACCTAGCTGGATTTGGTCCACATTTTGATACGGACCTAGATTTTTGATAATAAAACTGTGTACCAAATTTTATCCGTCCAGCTGTTTAAGTTTCTGAGTATCGTGTTCACATGAACACGGACAGACTGACTTTCCGTAGGCGGATTTTGTCCAAAATTTGAAAGAAACCTATAAATTAGGCGTAAAGATCACATACCAAATTTCATCTCTCCAGCTCTAACCTTTTTCGAGTTATCGTGTTCACAGACAGACAGACATAATTCCAAAATTGTGTGTTTCGGACTCGGGGAGGTCTGAAACGTGGAATTGTCAAAATCTCGAGTTCGAATTCTTTTGACGATTACAATACTTTCTCTTCGTATACGAGAAAATAACAAGTGATAAATGAAATTTAGAACGCGGTTGGAATTGCAGATTTCAAATTTAGAGCTAATCGGCCAAAGGGAAGAGGTGAAAATCCATTTCGATTCTCTTCACTTGTACCACCAAGTTAAACACAAAAGGCGTGGTATGGAGTAATCATATGAGAAAGTCGAAAGGAGAACACTCCTGCTGGTTCCGAAGGTCGAAATTATAAGAAAGTTGCAAAACATTGTGTTTCACGCAATAAAATTGAAAGAAGATTTCATATTGACGGAATCATGAATATAAAAAAATGAATAATAATTGATCGAAAAAAATCAATAGTAAAGCAAAATAAAAATCAATTTGTGAAAATCTATATTATGCCATATCCGCATGACCATTTGATAGGAATTTATTAAAAAACATTTGTTAGTTGGGCTTTCAGTGGAATTGAATTCACGAGAAATTCGCTATATCCATTATTTCTTACAGTGAAGTCCGATTTGAACAGCATTTCAAGATTTTCCTTCATTATTTAAGATTGTGTAGATTTCAGATGTACACAATTCTTCAACTAATCTCGAATTTTTCTCGAAACGCAAAAAAAAAAAAAATCTTATCCTATTCATATAGAAAAAGAAAGGGATAAAAAAATATTTAGTCGAGATTGTCTAACTGAAAACCTACAATTCAACAATTCAGATCAAAAACTAGGAAAAGGAAACCTGTTATGTCATAGTTAAACGTTTTATCTTTCATTATTGATTATTTTCTCGAATAAACGCAGATAACAGAAAATACCACTAAGAGCTTTATTTGTGATTGGAATTGATATCAACCCTGAAGATGATGGCAAGGAATTTATTCATTCAATCACATTTGTAAAATTTCTGACAGCTGAAATGACTTTGCGCCATCTCTTTCTTATCTGAAATATTCACCTTTGTTCTAAGAGTTGGTTTCAACACTTGAAACTCTCTCAGTGTTACTATTTTAAATCCGTTATCTTGTTTCGTTCAATTATCATATCAATAGACATATGTATGGCATCCACACTAAGAACCTCAACAGACATATGTGTGACATCTACACTAAGAACCTCAATAGACATACGTATGGCATCTACACTATAAGAACCCCTGAAGTAGACATATGTGCATCCACTAAGAACCTCAGTAGTACATATGACATCACACTAAAGAACCTTACTCAATGAACATATGTGTGACATCTACACTAAGAACCGTTACAAGCATGATACATTGAGAAAATAATTTTAATACTTGAATCACCAAAAAAAAATAAGAAGTAATATCCTCAACGGTTTATTTCTGAGAAAACAATCTATTTATTTTCAAAAAATTGACGATCCTTTGTGTTTTTCTCCTTTTCAGAATCTTTATAAAAATAGGCAGTTAATTTTATTTAGATAAAAACTTTTCTACTACAGTAACTTTTCCCTTGAAAATATTTATTTCTGAAAAATGTCGAGAAAGATAAAAATGCAAGATTTCAGAAACAGTTTTCGACCTGTTGCTTTTGTCGACATCTAATTTTGAAGCTACTGGGGATAGACCTAAACTAAGGTCAGACAAGGTAAGCCATCTACCCGAATCGGGACTCATTCTTCAAATTTTCATATAATATCGTCTTTCGGTAAGATTTAACTCACAGCAGATCTTCAAATCTCTTCTGCTTCTTACTAATCCTTCTGATCTGAATCAGATCAGATCCATGAGATCGTTCGCCCTCATCACCTCCAACACGAAATCCGGTCGCTTAAGCAGGGCAACACAGTCAAGCAGATGTTGCGGAGTGGCCTCAATCATGTTGCACTTTGTGCAGATATTGAGCTTCTTATCACCACGAGAGAATATGAGGGTTTTTCAGTGACCGGAAGTTAAGCGAGCCAAAGCTGTTTGGTCTTTCCTAACCCCCTTAAAACGTATAGCAGCACCCGGGCCTTCACAACGATACCATGAATGAGCTGGTGCATGCCTCCAAGAAATGTCAACAAGGGCCTTTCTTCTTGAGTATAACTCAAGGTAGGTCAAGGATTCTACATGGGCCTGAAGCATGGTAGTACATTATTTAGCAAGACTATCAGCAATATCGTTATATTTTAAATTTACATGTGATGGTATCCATTGTAGATGAAGAACACAAGTATTGCACAAGGTCTTGAGTTCGTTAAAGATATCCATTCCCCTCCGGTCACTAACATCTTACCAATTAACAAGATATTGGACAACACTTCGGTTGTCCAAGAGAATCCATATCTCACCGAACAATTGATGTTCCAGAACAAAGTCTAAAGCCATATCAATGGCGATCATTTCGGAGCGGAAAACTGAGCAGTAGCCAGCATTTCTTCGTTTAAGAGAAGCTTCTCCCCGACCGTGCTTTCTGCTTGGTTCTTCTTCAAACCTACAATATTTCTATTCCGGCTCCGCCTTGAAACATTTTTAATTACTGTTGCATTTTTAGTAAAAACATTTTTTATTAATAAATTTGTGTCCATCTTAAAATATTACCCTGCTTCACTCGTTCCTTGATGTAGTTTAGAGAGTGATCGGAGACCACGTAATATACATTTGAGAACTTCTTATGAAGTTATCGGTGTACGTAGAATTATTTTTATACTAATCGGTAAAGTTCTACACTTGTGCGATTGACTTTTTTATACGCTGCCTATATAGTTTTCAACATTAAATATTTAACTTTCAAAACCTTCCACTAGGGGAACTGCAATAAATCTCAGAAGATTGCGCTTACTATAGGTTCAATTACTTCCACAACTGTATATTTCGTTGTTGGAACGTTATTTCGCAGCATAAATATATACGTGAAAAAGAAATCCGATCAGTTCACAGCGGTGATGCAGTTAACTGACAATCAACCGAGTGAGAGCCCGCTCAAGCAGATACTTTCAGACCTGCCGACTGTTCAAATTTCCAGCAACATCGAGAAAATACAGAAAGGAATTTGAATTCAATAAATAAAATTTAGAAAATATGAATTCTAAGAGTATAATAGCAAAAGTAGAAAGTTTGGAGAAAATCCATTTCCTCGCAGAAATGAAAAAAAAAATCCAAAACAACGATGAAGCGAATTACTGAAAGATTTACAAAACTAAAAGAGAGATAAACGTAATACATTTCATGATTATGCTTTTTCTTCAGATTGATTTATTCAGATTGGCTGCATCTAGATGACCGTATTCGAAGCACAGTGAAAGTTGGGAAACAGAATTCATAAACTTATTTCTGTCTACATCTAGATGACCATATTCGAAGCACAGTAAAAGTTGGGGAACAGAATTCATAAACTCATTTCTTAAAATTAAATTAGCATGAAATTAAATGAATAATATTATAATTAATTTGAATCATACTCATTTTTTAATATGATATATTTACTCCTAAGCAAGAGAGGGGACAGCTAGAGATATTTTATTGAAATTCGATACAATAAGTTAAAAATCAGGAATGTCCTGGCTGGCCTAAGATGTCTGGTTATTTTACCGAAAAGCATCTTTCATCTTGATGCATCAGATGAAATCACTATCATCGCATCTCAGCAAAGACTTGATTCAAAGGCTTTCCCAGAAATTATTTATACTTTTAAAACGCTGTACTGCGTTTCATCTGCACAAACCTGGTCTCAAATTTTATTTTTTTATAATTATCACAGTATAAATATCAATTTTTAAAAATTAAGAAAAAACATTTCACGAGATTTAAAATAATCTTCTGCCATTGGAAATTCCATTTTCAGCGTTATAGTCATCGCAATAATCATCGGTGTAATACCTTAACTGCAACTCACACCAATAAATAAGAATTTCCTTTCTCAAATCTTTGTCATGTATATTTGATAACGCTTAAAGAGTGCAACAACGTTTAGCAAAAAATAGTCGAACTTCTGAGATTGCAATTATTAAGAACAAAAGCAACTTTCGTCAGGAAATGTAATAGGTGTATTTCAGCTTTTATTTTTTTATTCCACTTCACCTACAAGAGGCAATGATGAAGCAACAATGGGTTATATCAACAAAGGAAGATTAGAAATTTGAATCAATGTGAATTTAATACAATATAAGAGGCGCACCTTTATCAGTATCAGTTTCAGAGTTGACGAAGAAGTTTTTCTTCATGGTTTACTTACAGATAATTTCCCTTTGCATATATTTTGGTACAACTATTGCATCACCAAGTCACTAGAGTTTCATTCGCCCCTCATAGCTAATCCGTGAGGTCTGAAATCATCCAGTAGATAGTTTTTGTTGTGATCTAATGAGTTATCGTAGGTGGCGCTGTACTATAGATGGCGCTGTAGGGCAACCAGAATATTGGCAAAAGACTGGTATCTCAAGGAACGAGAGCAGTTTAACTTGTTTCGTGATTGTAGCATGTGGCTCAGCGTGAGAGAGTGCAAATCTTGTTGCGCCATCAGTGAATATGAGAGTATAAAGTAGTGAGTCATGCAACTCGATGTGGAGAACGCTAATTCGGTACTTTTCCGTTAGCCGGGCGCAAATGTCGCCAAAATTTGGCTGAATTCTACATTATTTGGCGATTTTTCGCTTGCGCCCGGCTAAAATGATGTCGCCAATTGTGAACCAAACGCGAGCCAAGTCGCCGGACGCAAATGTCGCCAAAATTTGGCTGAATTCTACATTATTTGGCGATTTTTCGCTTGCGCCGGGCTAACGGAAAAGTACCGCTAATTTTTGATGAATCATTGCAATTTGTGTGTCATTAACTAGGTAAAGTGTTTATTTGTTTATCGTCTTCCGTCCATTTATGTGTTTGTTATCAAATGAACTTTATTCGTCAAATTTGGAATAGTTTTTGAATATAGAACAACACGGACCACATGCAACCACCCCTCTGGTTTACGAGGAGGTAGCACATGACCCTCTCAGTTTCACTCCTTTATGAACATTAAATTAATTGCTAAATAGGGGAGGTAAGATATGTGATAACTTTTGACGATTCGGTAGCAACCCTCGGTCAGTCAAAAACAGATATTATCTTCGAAGGACTTGAAAAGGGAAAAGGACTTTCCTATTTCTTATCCAAAATCCCGATCTTAAAAGATTATGCCCAGCTCTCAAGCTAAAGACTGAAACTATACTAACAATCATCTTTCGCAATTAACATTGTGGTCAGAATAGAATATCACGCACCTCTGCTGAAGAAACTATCGCTAAAGGTGCGTACACACTTGCCAGCAGAACAGCTCGCGAACCGCTCGCAGCGCGTTCGAGGAAACTATTTTCACGGCGTAAGCACCTCGATCCACATGAAAGTGGCGAGCACACTTCGAACGCATCAATCATCGTTACCCCTGTCAGCAGTGTTGAAAGAGGGGGTTCCTTGAAAGTGTTAAGGGGAAGTGGGAGAGGTGGTCTCTGAAAGCGCTTTCCCTCGGGGTAGATTCGCGGGGAACGGCAAATCCCTTTCGAATTCGCCGAAAAACCGACAGGATTTGGTTCCCCGCGAGCAGTTCCAGAGCTGTTCGCGAATTGTTCGCGGCGATCAGAAAAACACGTCTACATTCTACACCTTCGACCAGCCATTGCGAGCTGTTCTGTTAGCGTTGTGCTCGCCAGTGCGTACGCAAATTAGGCAATCGAACACAATCCTCGTATAAGCACGCTAGATATCGCCCGTAACATTGGTGTACACAAAACCGAAGCGTTTCAAATGGTACGTGACGACGCCCTATTTATTTTAAATTGTGCAGACACAAGATTCGTGAGTTGGTGTTTACAACGCAATGTTGCGAATCCACATTTACCCGCGTGTGTTCTGTTCACTAATGAAGTCATATTTGGACTACAAGGTTTGTAAACACTCATCAGCTGGAATATTTGGCTCAGTGAGAGTCTACGAGATAACACGGAAATGTGTAATACAACACCGGTTCAGCGAGAATTAGTGTTAAATAGGGGAATAGTTATAATTAGGGCATTAGTTAATAAGGGCATAATTAGTATTGATTGTTCTAGTAATGCCGATGCGAACATATCATGGGCTTACAAGAACAAATCAGCCAAGTCCATTTTTTACGAAATTTACATTTCATCACCACAGAGTCGAAACCTGCTGTTTCCTCATAAAGAAAACCCTCCAAGTTCGAAATTTGCACGGAAATGCCAGAAATTAGGGTGCTGTTTCAACTCGAGTCATGATTTTTGATGATTTTCCTTGTACGCCCACGATATGATATTTCATCCGAGACGTTCCTATGTTCCATTCCATCACCCATGAGGGTCGGCTCGACACTCAAGTTGCAGAGTCTTTGGATGACCATCGGGAAAGAAGATGTTATAGCGTCTCTTCAATATATATATATATATGTAATGACTTAGAAATTTTTCCTATATTTAAAATAAATCCTTTTTAACGAGAGATATTTTTTAATTACGAACGAATTATTTCTACTTCAATCCTATGACAAAACACTTCTACTCTAACTAGACTCGCAAGAGTCGCACTGCTTCTAGAGCCTCAACTTCGGTACTTTCCCCTTTTTGGTCTTTTAAAAACTCTCCGCGTCTGCGTAATTTCCTCTTTTCGTAATAATGTAACGCATTGAGCAGTCACGCTGTTTTTCGGCGTAATTCTCCACTCCTGGCCATGGATTTAATATTCTCCTAATATTTTAAACGTTTAATCTTAATATAATATTGAGTACTCTATAACTTATTTGATTTTGCTTATCTTCGAAATGGAATAAAATGTTTTAGACATTTAACGACTGCAATCTTCTTCAACTACCTCTACACGTCACTTAACGGAACAACGTTTCATATATATATATATATATATATATATATATCCGGTTGTTCTCGCATAAAACTGATCTGCCATGCCTGAACTTTCCCCTAACGCTTGTCTAAACCCTTAGAATCACCCTGTACATTTTTAAAAATGCGCGAAATATTGCGATATCTGTAACTCGAGGAATACGTAAACCAAGCACCAGATATATGAAGCGCAAAAAAATGCGCCGTTCGCCATACTTTTAATTGCAACTGTACCTTCCTGGGTTCCCATCTCTGGATCACCCTTTGGAGATGAATAATCTAAACACGAATTCGTTAGTCCAAATACCATTAATTAGCATTATTTTCGATATGCGCCTCATCAAACCATTGACTTTGAATATCAGTTCGATTCATTGCCTCGTTGATGAAAATCGGAGTGATGACTTTTTTCCAAAACAAATCAAGACTGAGAATCAGGGCCATTGAGAAATTCCTCATGCACTACAAAATTTTAGTGTT
Source organism: Araneus ventricosus (assembly GCA_013235015.1). Taxonomy (NCBI): domain Eukaryota; kingdom Metazoa; phylum Arthropoda; class Arachnida; order Araneae; family Araneidae; genus Araneus; species Araneus ventricosus. The sequence continues at coordinate 22,815 of BGPR01021885.1, forward strand.
ATTAATTGCCAACTTCATTTTTGTTTCCATGTGTATCATATATTTCATGTTATATCACTTCTATAAGAAACAATTTATGGCCTGATACGTGCAAATGAAAGTCCCGCAGTGATGCTAGTATCCCATTCTAACATGCCGACCGACATGAAGAAAGGATACTCGTAGCTGTTTCAATTCCGATATTATGAACGTTTTCTAATAAGTAAATTTCAACAAAAAAAGAATTATAATAGCATAACGAAAAGACCTGCATTCCGCGAATACATTTTCTAAGCCTTTTCATGGATTCCATGCATCCACATATTACATCCAGCACATTGCGAGCGACGTGGAGCACAGTTGTTGTGTTAAAGTCCATATGCAAAAAGTCGCTACGCTTGCAGAAAACTCTTCGTTTGTAAGAAGGCTGGGGAAGATATCTCAAGCAAAACAACTGAAAAGAAGTAATTACCTCAAAGGATATTTAAGCACATTTACAGAAGAGAAAAAATGTTAACAAGAAAAGCACATTCGAAGAAAACTGCAAACAGTTAAGTAAAGTAAACAAAAACAGTTAAGTCTTAATGAAGCATTTTTAACACGATTTCGGAAATTAAAAATTTCGTCTCAAATGCAAAATACCATTTTCCATATTTTTTCTGAAATTATATCATATATAATATTTTCATAAGACCATTTTTTTTACTAATCAGGATTTCTCAAATTTCGAGATGCCCAAACAGAAAGTTTGTATACATCTCAAAAGAGAATGAAAGTATTCATTATTTCAAATATTGATTGAGATGAACAAAAAGCCAATAACTTAAATCATTTTCAAAATTATATTCATATATTGTTGTGCGCATTAAATTGCAATTCGAGATCCATTTCGGTTCGCCGAAAACTCCACAGCGCGTTCTATTTTCACGATTTTCAGCATTTATGAGCAAAATTACTTAAGAAAAACATCTTGATTACAAATATTTCACTAAAATTCTTTTGAATCAAACTCATTCTTATTTATCGCTACTTAAGGCTTTCTGCTCTTAAATATATCTTTATTATGGAGTCAGTAAAGTCTTTTTCATCTAGAGACGAGGTCGGAGGAGGAAAAAGTTCAAGAAGTCCCCAACATATTTTACTAAAAAAAAACTTTAAAATCTTAAATTATTATACTGAACATCTGCATACCTTTTTCGGCTTACGGTGAGCATGTCGTTTCCGGGCATTCGGTTGAGGTCCACTTCGACTGGAAACCATACTGGGCTCCCTTCTACAAATAACCACCTGTGACTGGTCTTCATCCTTGTCATCGAGAACTCGTAAGAAAGCGACTTGCAGTCCATCCCCTACTCTTCCCCGGGAAACTGGTGGGCAAGACACCCTCTTGTAATCCCCCCACCAATTTTTCAAGCGTTCCACCCGATCCACGCTCATCTTTGGGAAACGCAGCGTGTCTCAAGACGGTGAGGTCAAGAGAATGGTTATCGACACGGCACCCACCGCGCACAGTCGGTAAGAAAGAAAAGAGAAACGGAACACTTTATCTATTCAAGGAGCAGATATCGCCGATTATCAGTACCTTCGCTCAATTATTCGTGTATCGAAGCACAAATGGTATGTTTTCGGTGGAACAGGAACAAGCTCGCTTTTTATCAGTTCTTCAAGACGTTCTTTGGAACGAAAGAATTAGAAACAAATGTGCGTTATGAGGAAGTTGTTGATGGAAGGATCTATTCTACTTTCTATTAATAATCTGTATATAATGTCATGGTTTTACTATAATGAATGAAAATTTATACCAAGCTATTGTATTACTTGCCCTTTTTAAAGGAGACGCAATTCTGAACCATGTTTAAATAATGAGGACGTTTGAGCAGGCAGCAGTTTGATATCACACGAGCATGAAGAAGTCGGGGTATTTTTCCGTTAGCCGGGCGCAAATGTCGCCAATTGTGAACCAAACTCGAGCCAAGTCGCCGCGCAAATGCCGCTTAAACTTTCGCGGAATTCTACATTATTTGGCAATTTTTCGCTTGCGCCCGGCTAAAATGTCGCCAATTGTTAACCAAACGCGAGCCAAGTCCCCGGCCAACCGGGCACCAAATGTCTGTTGTGGAATTCTACATTGTTGGCGATTTTCCTTGCGCCCGAAAGCTAACGGAAAAGGTACAAAGTCAGTCCCTCAGAAGACATAACTCGGCCCACATACCAGTGGATCGGAGATTCGACTGGGTTGAAATCTAGAAGTTGGTACTCTCTTGAAACGCTTTGCCAAATCAAAGAGGCAATACTTGATCTCTGCACTTCGATTGACGCCAAGTCGCAATAATAATAGTAATACTTACATTAATTTTGGCAGATAGCTCATTCAGTGTAGCCACATATCAACTACAAGTTTCAACCTTCGGCTGTATCGAATCTCGATTCTCCCGACTCCAAAACAAAGATTCCATGACCATGTCCATGGTAAATTACTCTGGGTTTGAATAGCAACCTGCCCTGAAAACACTGACCAATAAATGTTGCGTTTAAATTATATAAGGCACTTCTATCTCTTATAAGAACTGAGTTCTGAACAACACCATGAAAACATGCTAACACATTTGGTTGAAATCTAGAAGTTGGTACACACTCTTAAAACGCAGCCAAATCCTTAAACACTGTTGATGTTGCACTTCATGCACAAGTCATGAGCTATGTGCAGGTATTACCTTTATTACCTTTGGCGAGCGGTTGGCGCCATCCTAGAGTGTGTGCCACTAGATTTCACAGTTTCTCTCTACATACCAAGTTACGTTGATTCAAAATATTGAAAATTTTGAA
>BGPR01021886.1:5963-25950 GCA_013235015.1 Araneus ventricosus
TTTAGAATTTAATGCGGAAAGAATAAATAGCGTTATTTATGAATAGCATTTTAAATTATTATATTTACTTTGCCTTAACTAAAACAAATGTATCACGTTGAAATGTGCTTGCATTCACTTTACGGCTGTTTATTTTCACTAACTACCTCCTTAAATGGAACGCAATTTTTCGAGAAAATATTGCGTTCTTTATCATTTGATGCAGATATTGCTCTACACGCACCAAAACTTTTCTAAGCTCATTCGCTATTAAATTATTTAAATTTATAAATTATAAGTAGAAGTATTTGCTTGATTATCATCATTTATAATATAAGAAATTAAAGTCAGGGAAATATAACTGAATTAATCCATACTTTTGTCGTACTCGCCGATTTAAATTTGAAATTAATTACGCATCTTATATTTAAAGCTCGTGACATTATAAACATTTCTTTTATTATTTGAAATAATTGTTTGTTTACTTTGCTTTATATTACCTTCGTAATTCGATTCTGTTTCTGTATTAATCTTTAGAATTTTTTAAGACTTATACATAGTCTAATTTACTTAATATCGTTTTCTAATAACACTGGAATTGTTTGTGTACGTTAAAACTAGTAGAACTAATTTAATCTAAATAATATTGGCGTTTATTAAATTTGTATTATATTTGAACAACTTTACTTAACATAATTATTAGAATGTTTAATATTTTTATAAGTTTTTAAATAAATATTTAGAACAGTGTGTTGAAACATCTTTATACAGAAAAAAGCATAATATACAGGGGGCCCATTTAAATAAGCCCCCCCCCTTAGCATTAGAACGGCGTCAGCTTTAGTCATGAAAGTACTGTCTAGATGTAGCAAAACGTCTATGCGCTATGCGATGAGACAACAAACAACGCCACCTGGTGGTAAACTTCGGAGTTGGCGCTCCTATCTCGAAAACAGTACAAAATAGCGGGAAAATGTCAAATACAAAGTTGTAAACGTTATCGATTTATTACAAAAAGACACCTTGTGCGCATTAATACGAAGAACAGAACGCTTAAACCGCATATTTGTTTGTGCACGATTTCCGAAACTGTGAAGTCACAAAACGGGTTAAAAAGAGAAAGACAATTAGTTATCAGAAGATACCTTTATTTTCTGTTGTCAAAGTGCTTTCCGCCATCTATAATACACATTTGAGCATTTGCCTGAATTTTACTTTGCACACGTTTTAGCATACAATCGGTGCTCTAGCACAAGCAACAGTAATAGGTCTTCGAAAGTCTTGCAATGTTGGCGGAAAGGCCGCATACACCTGCTGTTTGAGTTATTCAAACAGGTAAGTATTATGGGGACATTCTTTGTCCGAAAAATGACATTTTCTCCTATTGTCCATGTCTTATGACGTCACAATTTTGGAAAATGCGAACAAACGAAGGCACATTTCAAGCGTTCTGCTCTTCGTATTAATGTGCACAAGGTGTCTTTTTGTTCTAAATCGATAACGCTCTGCAACTTTGTATTTGATATTTTCCCCCTATTTTGAACAGTTTTCGAGATAGGAACGCTAACTCCAAAGTTTTCCACCAGGTGACGTTGTAAGTTGTTTCATCGCTTAGGGCATAGACGTTTTGCTACCTAGACACTACTTTCATGGCTAAAGCTGCCGCCGTTCTGAAATTAAGGGGGTCCTTTTTTAAGTGGGCACCCTGTATAAATTGTGTTGATGCAGGTATAAGTCTTAACTGTCGAACTTTCAGTCCATGCTTTCATTGAATTAAGATTATTATGAAAACATTTGACTGATCTTTTAAATGACAATTGTCTTTTTCCTTTGCATTACAACAGCTGGAAAAACGAATTATAAATTACTTTTTCAGCTCAAACTATGCATATAATATAAACACGTCGTCTTAGGACGCATAAGATGACTGTTATAGGCGCACATGTAGTATGTTATGCAATGCAATGTGCAGTTACATCGGAATATACTTAGGAATTATATACACGGTTAATTTTGCTGTGGCGTCTCATAAATTAGCTCCGTTAAGTCATTTAGATACTTTAGAAGCATCACAAATTTTAAGATTATGTTATTTTACTAATAAATTATATATGGATTTATTATTTAAAAATGTAAAAAAAAATTCGCTGATATAATTATAAATTAGAATTCTTTTATTAAATTGAAGATGTATGCCCGTCTAAACGAGCTGTTATTCTGCCAACAATATCTCAGATCTGATTGTCACAGATTTCCTAACGAAACCTGTAGTAGAAAATCTCATGAACATTGGCAAAGTGCTTAAGAAATTTAAAAAAATTATAATTTGTGGTACAATTTAGATGTAAATATATAATAACATTAAAAGTAAACAATAAAGGTCCGGAATTCCATCAACTACAAAACTTCATTATGAAAAACATTCTTTGTGAAATACGTGTTGTCGTTTAACAATATTCCTTGTTGTGTGGATTTTTTCATTCGAACTTCAGCATGGCTGTGATTTCGGCATCTTAATAAAACAACACAAAGAATCAGCATTAATAAAAAAGAAATGAAACTGCTAAACTCAGCTCATTAATCTTTACTACAATCTAGCATGAATAAGCAACGTTTAGATGAAGTGAAATTTACGATCCCATAACTATCGCTGATATATCTGTCAACTTATACATAAAAAACGGCAACGGGTCTAAGGATCAATAGCACGGTTGTCAAGACTCTGCACTTCAAATTGGACGTTGCGCGTTCGTTCCTCGCTTAGTTTAATTTTGCTTTGAAAAAACCTGAATGAGTTTTCTGACACCAAAAATGAAATTGTGATTTGCCCGTCCGATAATGACGTAGACTAAAGAGGCAGGATTGTTTCTAACTCCGTCCTGCACTACCGACATCTCTTGGTTTTTATATTATAGATGTGATTGACATAAACAAAATAAAAATTCTTATGTAGCAGCAATTTAAATACATCCTTCATTTATTCAACGTTGACAAAGCTTCTGTAAAGTACTTGCCAGTAATGTATTCCAATCGAAAAATTACCATAGTAATTGTTCCCTTTCGTCATGTTCTGCATTACGGAAAAATGAAACTAGAGAAATACTATAAAAACAAGCTTCATAGGCATGAATTCATGACCATCATAGAAAAACATGAGTTTATTTAGATAAGCATGTATTCATTAATCATCCTATAATTCAAATACGTTTGTAAACTTTATAAATTAATAAAAAATTATGTTTGCTCTTTATTCCAAGCAATTTGATATTTAGTTACATTGAGTAATAAATTGAAAATCAGTTGAGAATGCTTTATATGTCGATTTTTACAACATTTTGGAAAAAGCTGCAAAATATTATAGTAATTTCAACCTTTTTCTTACGAGCGATACAGATGTTGTACCTCTCAGCTCTTAGGATTTCGCACCTCTCGGAACTAATTTGCATGCTCTTTAATTAACCTGAAGATCGATTCACGCTCATCTCTTTTTGTATGCCTCCGTGTCTGATGAATGTATTTATTGTTAATGAAAGAATGTAAGAATATGCACCGTCACCTGCGTAGATTTTATCCTCCAATAACTTGAGGAGGAAAGAGAATAATTTAATTTTTTGTGGAAAAATCACCGATTTGAAAGAATGATTTATAGATTTTATTGATTTAAATGTTAAATATTAGTTTTTAAATGTGTTTTAGACATGCATGAACTTATAATTTAGAGATCCATGAAGTCATTATACTGAAATGCATATCGGCAATGAAAGTGCCATAACTAACAAAAATCACGTTGGGTTGAAATCCGCTAGTCGGCATCCCTCCGCCAAAGGATGCCAAGTCGCCAACACCAAAAAAATTCAAGATGGCTGATAAGGTAAACAATGAAATCAAGAGGTCATAGTAACAGATTAATTGCTTTCAGTTTAAACGAAATTTCATTTTTAACAGAAAATTCATTGATTATTTTTTATTTTCGAACCTTCAAAGGGCGTGTTTCTTTGTTTATAGCATCAGTTAGCAGCCATCTTGCTTTTTGTCATTTTGCGACTGGACATTGGTTGGCAATATGAGGTGATGCCAACAAGTGGATTTCATCCAAATTCAATTTTTGATATGCGATCTTTTTTTACTTTCAGCGCCGACATATTCACAATTTAGAAATAAACGAATTCACGACCATTATAATTCAAAATTTTCTCTTTTTATGCGTCACAGTCGGACGTCTATTTAACGAAGTCGCTAAATTCCGAAAAAAAGTTGGTTATATGGAAAATACGTTAAATAGAACTCACATTTTAAAATACTTTAAACTACACAAAACAGATTTTAAATTCATAAACACTAAATATTATTAAAAAAGTAATTAATCACACCTTTATTTTGTAAATTAATATCTATTTGTTTTATATATTTTACTCATCAAAAAGAAATCTGCGAGGAAAACAAGAATAAAACAAAACATTGTCTGGGAATACACTGTATTTTCAATTAAAAAATAATTTTATATTAAAATTAATGAATTTTAGCATTTCATCATACGAAGGTTTGTTGATTTCTGTATCATGATCATTTCCATCTTCATCATCTTCGTCTTCATCGCAATTCATTGCTGTATTGTTTATATTTTTCACACTGTCAACTTCAAAACTGCCTCATCCACATCTTCATAGACACATGCTTTTAAACGTTTTGAACAAGAATTCGATGAATCATAATTTTGTATCTTATCACGATTTTTTTTTATTATGGTTGAGAAGCTGTTTGGAGGAATACCAAATTTTAAAGCAATATCCTTTTTTTCACGCCTTTATCCACCTGATGAAGAATTAAATGTTTTTCTTTGATGCTCAAGCACTTTTGCTTTGACATTTTCCAGCTTCAAGGTCATTGATCACTATAAAATGTGTTAAAAGAAAGAATAAGTTTGAAATGTTTAGAAATATTTTGAGAAATGGAGAGAAATAAAATATTGGATCACAAGAAAAAGTTCGTTAAATAGAGAATGCACTTCGCTATTTGGAGGATATTTTACGAAGAAATTCGCAAAATGTTCTTGGTTCCAAGAAAAAGTTGGCAAAATAGAGGTTCGTTAAATAGAGGTCCGACTGTATTTTCATCAATGAACAACATTACGTTAATATTTATCTTTCATAAACACTAATAATTTTCAACATCTATTTGATATTACATTTCTTGTTCTACACGATTTTTCAAAACTCCGTCTCCCTACCAACACCAAGTTAAAGACATAATGATACACATGGAACTGGGGGAAAAACTGAAAGAAAAAATGCGTGTTATTACAAAAATCATAACACTGTAACGCATTTTTTCTAGTTCCCTGAAATATGCACGTTCGAGAACTTAATGATGCGATTTCGGCCCGAAGGCTATGTTTGTAATTTTTATGAAAGAAAAAAATATATATCTGTATATATATATATATATATATCCCAGTAACCGGACGTAATGGCGGAGAAAGATCTAGAATACTTACACGCGCAGTTTTCATGGCGGGAGTATAAAAAAGTACTAAGTTATTCTCTAGTTTTTGCGAGCTACACGCCTGACGATTTTGCGCTTAGTTTTTCGCCTCATTTGTCGCAAGGGGAGGTGCGAAAAATTATTTCAGGACTTCCCTTTTTCTTGGATTCTTTAGACGTGCTTTTCTTTTTCGAGCCAGATACGATGGCTATATTTTGTAATGCAGTCTTTCGATTGAAAGTAAATTATTCTTTTGCCATTGGGAACCATATGAAGTCATTAAAAAGAATAGAAAAGTTCAAGAATAATTAATTAATTCCTTTCTAGATATTCTACAAATGAAGTGAAATAAGTATTTTGTGGGGTACTCTTATAATGACACAAGTTTATCCAAATTTCGGGAACTACCATTATTATCAGGGGGCGTACGGTTATATACGAACAGGATAATCGAATCGTATATTTAAAATAAATAATAGCTAAACAAAATATATATAAATGATGGATTGAACCAACGGGTTTGACATTCGTTTTTACTTTCTCGTATACGAAGTATACAAAGTGAAAGTATTGTAATCGTCAAAAAATTCGAACTCGAGATTTTGACGAATCTCCACGTTTTAGACCTCCCTGAGTCCGAAAAACACAATTTTGGAATCATGTCTGTCTGTGAACACGATAACTCGACAACTATTAGAGATACGTGGATGAAATTTGGTACGTGGTCTTTTCATAATCCGCAGGTTTCTATCAAATTTTGGCCAAATCCGTCTACGGGAAGTTTCTCCGTCTGTCTGTCCGCGTTCATGTGAACTCTATAACTCCGAAACTTGAATATCTAGATGGATAAAATTCGGTACACAATTTTATCATCAGGAGTGTAGGTCCGTATCAAATTTTGGGCCAAATACGGCAAAGGGTTGACTGTCTGTCTGTATAATCACATACTTCTGAACGCCATAACTACTAAATACAACTACTTAGATAAGGGTCCGTTCAAATATTACGTAAGCACCTATGGGGGAGGGAGGTTGTTTGCGATTTGCTTATTTTTGCTGACAAGGGGAGAGGGGGGTATGAGTGATGCTTACGTAAGACATTAAAATGCTACGTAAGACATTATTATGCTTTACTTCCGAAAATCTCTTGTAACTTGCAAAAATAATTTAATTAAAAAAATTAAATTTGAAAAAAAATTTGGCAAAAGAAAATGAAACTTGATTTTTTAAAATTGTGATAAACGAAGAAATTTTCTTAAGCACAATTGTAAGGAAATTAAATATATATATTTTTTCATTTTAAGCCGAGTTAGAGTTTTTTATTTGAATTAAGTCCTAAAATTTTTAAAATTAGATTATTACTGTTATACGTTTTGTGAAAAAAAGAAGGGGGGGTGAGTTGCCGTTTGTTTACGTAATTATAAGAGGGGGATTTGCGATTTGCTTATTTTTGCTGACAAGGGGGAGGGGGGTGTCAAAAATTACCAAAAACATGCTTACATAATATTTTAACGGCCCCTAAATGAAATTCTGTATGTGATCTTCTAACCCTAATGGTAGATCTGTGTTCATTTTTCATTTCAATCGGTTTAAAAAAAGGCATTCAAATTGCATATTAGATTTTCTTTATCTAACAAGGCCAAATTGCGTATTGGAGCTACTCGTGACCTTCGAAATCGCGCTACTAATACCTCCTTTCGACTTACTCGCGCGCCATTTTGGATAGTCGTGGCATTCTGGGTTAGAGGAGGTTCGCAATTTTTTCTCCACCATGTTAGGGACGCTTGTTCGCTTTACTGCCTTTTAGCTTATTTTTTCTCTACATGTGTTGGGAGTATACGAGAAAGTTTAGGGGAGACCACTCTCGCTGGTTTGTAAGGCAATCGCAATGCTGCTCGTTTTTTTAAACGCATTCGCGATGAATATACATTCATTCAAACCGTTTTAAATAACGAGTTAAGTAAGGATTTAAAACTTCCGTATTCATTTTTCTCAGTATTTTTGAAACAAAATTGCAATGATGCTGTTTTAGATATATGATTTATTTCATTTTTGAGATCTTAACTTGCTCTCCTTCTTTTTTTATATAAGTAGTAAATATTAAAATTATATAAAATGTAATAATATATGAAAATCAGTTATAAATAAAGTACTGAATCCATGCTTTAAAAACTTTCAATTTCGTGTATCTTCCATATATCCGGAGCCTGTTCATGATGATGGTCGTTTTTGGGGATTGTTTTAGAACGTAAATAAATAATACGTTTTGATGCAAACCGTTATAAATAACGGGCTAAATAAACAAATCTTTCCCATTCGTTCTTCTCCTTCATTTTTAAAGCACCTTCACAATGTTGCTTCCACTTCTGATAATCCGTTTAAGTTACTATGTTGGATTAAATTCATAAGATAAAAAAGAATTTTCTAGAAAGACCTCGAACTGTCAACCAATTTCTACTGGCTTCATGAACTTTATGGAGATTACGTCACTTCCTACGCAATGAAGTCACTTCCTGTTGAAGTAGTATAAAAGCAAACTCTCAAGCCAAGAAGAGGAAGTTGGAATTTGATCAGCAAGCAAGCTGGTGAGCTGATAAGAAACCTTTGAGCGCTGTGTTGAGATTTATTCGTAATGTCTGTTGTGAATTTTTACGAGTGCTCTTTTAATACTAGTGCCACGTTTCTTTTCTTAGAATATTTGTAAAATAAAGAGCTTTATTTTTTTAATCCTGCTTATCGGACTGCATTCACGAACACCCACAAGACAATTTCGCTACATTTAAAATTCTTTTTGTCGCCAACTTTACCGCTAAGTTGCCAAAATGGTCGCCAAGATTAGCATTTCAGAGAAACAAATGTATAGCTTTGTAACACTATATTGTATGTCACGCAGTGAGTTTATCTATACCCTGTCTAGCTTTTCGCATTACTCTCCATTTCATGTCTTGTGCTGCGAAACCAATGAACAGTTTTGAAATTTTTTTTATCGACCACTGTAACCAAGTGTGTGCATCGGCGATACACCACTAATTTTTATAAATATATTTTTAAGAGTATGTGAAGAATTCAGAATACAACACTGGTGTTGTAGGAACACGAAAATATGCGTGAAAAATGTTTTCAAATGCAGCAAAAATACTGTGGTTTTTCAGCTCATAATTATTATTTTCTTTATGTCTCATCCTGTAATTTAACCCCATAAAATAATTGAAAAAGACATTTGGACTCTCGCACAAAGATTTCGTTAACATATGAATGAAACTGACAATACGAAAAATATGCAAACTGACGTAGAAATATTTCGTAATATAGTCTGACCACGAATTCCGAGACTACCAGTTTTGGACGATTTTACACCGGAAAGGGGTGTCAGGCAATGAGTCATATGAGCGCATTTGAGGAGTTCTTTGTTAGATCACGCTCAGTAAAATGTAAACATCACCCTTCCATTCTTCACTTTCCCCCTATTTTGATGAAAATAACTCTGCCTGGCGCATGCGCAAAAGCGCAGAAGTTTCCCTAATCCGTTGCTATACAATACTTTTTTCTTCTCTAATCTTAGTATTTACCTTTAGATTATAAAATTAAAATACAGCCAATAATAGACAAGCTGCGCACTAGACATTTGACAAAGCAATGATAAAAAAAACTATTACATTAGATTCCCGCTAATCCGTACCCCGCTTATCCGGACACACACACACACACACACACATCCGGTTAATCCAGACGGGATTTCTAAAAAATCTACGTCAGTTCTTGTTAATCCTACATCAACCCATTTAAAACTTGTACTACGTACATTTTAAGGCACATTCCGTTCAATCAAGACTTTCGACGATCCGATCAGGGTCCGGTCCCATCTAGTCCGGATTGTCGGAATTTTATTGTATCTGAAATCAGGGAAAAAGATACGAGGCGTGTCCGGAGAGTAAGTACTGTTTTGGAAAAACTCGCATAAAAAATGTTTTTTCGAAACAAAATTTATTTTTACATGAAAGAGCATTTCGTAAACTATTTTTCTACATAGTTACTACCATTGTTCAGACATTTGTCATAGCGAGAAACCAACTTGTCTACACCCTCTTCAAAGAAAGATGCCGCCAATGAAGACAGCCACTGCTGAACACCGTTTTTTGCGTCGCCATCGCTGTCAAAGCGCCTACCTCTAAAATCACACTTCAAGTTCAAGAACAAACCCAAGATCCATCACCGGTCACAATTTTGTCTAGGAATTCATTGCCCTCTTCACTGCATCGGATACGAAATTTCAAAGCACTGCCTAGTCACTTCGTATTGTGGACATCCGTAAGCATTTTCGGAACCCAACGGGAACACAATTTGTGATAATTTAAGCGATTTGTGACAATTTCATGCAAAACAGTTTTTGAAATTTGTGGAAACTCATCACAAAGCATTCTTATTGTGAACCGTCTGTTTTCACGAATTTTCTCATTCACTTTTGCAACCAAACCATCATTGACAACAGAAGGTCGCCCACTCCGTGCTTCGTCATGAACATTGGTGCGTTCATCATTAAATTGTCGAACCCACTTTCTAACCATTCCATCAGTCATTACGTTTTCACCATAAATCTCTACAAATTGACGATGAATTTCAGCTGGCTTAACTTCCTTTGCGTTCAAAAACCGTATTACAGAACGCACTTCACAGTCGGCAGGATCGGCAATCGTCTTAAACATTTTGAACGCTCACTGACACATGTAAACACAACACAATCCGGCTGCAATGGCGTCAGTGGACAGACAATGAACCAGAGACACGTGTGCACATGCGCGGAACTGCGACAATAACGCTGCGGTGGCGGTAGAACGAAACGGCACTTACTTTCCGGACACGCCTCGTAGTTACACTGGCCCTAACGTGCTTCTTTTGGTAAGGCGCTATGGTGAACGGGTGGACTGAGCTCCAAATTTTTCACGGAGGAACTGTTACAGGCGATGGCTATTGTCAGCAAGTAGTCCTCCCCACCTTCATCCATTATGGCATGACATTGGTGCAGGCTTCGTTTTTATGGAAGATAACGCCAGCTCGCATCCTATTCATGTTGTTGAAAAACTTCTAGAAAGTTACGATATCCCAAGAATGGATATCTTTAATAAATGTTTATTTATTTATTGTTTATTCTTCCTCTTTTACTTTTTTCCGTGTACGCCTGTTTTTATTTTATTGACAATCGTTTGTACCAACACTACTCTTTCGATAAGGGTTTTTTTTTTCTGTTGCATACTGTATGGGTTCTATTCACTTTCTCGCTAGTGTGCTTTCTTCATACTTAGAGAACAAAATAATGTCCCTCTGTTCTGAATTTCATGACTAGAAGGTGACTTTTAACATCATGCAAGAAAAACAGTCGCTGCTTATGTTTTGCACGCCAATGTATTTTATGTCATTAATTATACATTTATGCGATGTTTCAAGAATTTTTAGCAATTAATTCTATTATGTTTCTATGATTTTCGCTATACTGAAACCCATTTTTTAATACTTCAGAAATATATGCCTGACTTTTATAAAAGCATTTAATATGCGACTTGAAAAGAAAATTTTTACAATTTATTCAAGCCAAGTAGATATCAACATTTAACATGATAATATTATTAAGTTCTAAATAATATCCTATTTAAGTTTTTATTCAATAGAAATGGACAATAAAAATGCATCCTGAATTTGGTCCCTCAAAATTTCACTTATGAAACATTATATTTTTAGAGGCTTTGTGCAGATTTATAATTCAAGCTAAACAAATTTTAATCAAAATAAAAAAAAAAAATGCTCAAATCTACGACCAGCAAAATTAATTACTGTAAAAGTATATGTTTGTAATTCTTTTAATTACAATCCAGTTCTTAAGAAATTCATTTGAAAGATTATATTGCTTCACTAACAAAAACTTTTTTAATTAATAGAAAATTCATCAAAAATGCTTCAAAGCAAGAATATCTCATTTCAGATACAGGGGAAGGGTGCCTATCTCGGACAAAACAGGACATTTTTTTAATTAATGCACAGTGATAGAAAAATAATTTTGATGAAATACAAGCAGTAGCTTTTTTTTGGATCTTTATAGCCATGTAATTAATTTTTCATGAAATACGCCAAGGGAAATCGGAACCCTCTATACCGACAATGTTAAATTGTCCCTTTTCGATGCACCGTTTCCCAAACTCTGTTATAGATGCATGTTTGAAATTTATTATACAGGTAAAGTACACATTTCTCATTATACTGAAATGAGCTTTTGGTTAATTTTTAATAAATTTACAAAATATTTCATTAGACATAGTGAAGTTTTACCCTATTTTGACACAAATAATTTGTAAAAATTAAATTTTTGATTTTTTAAAAAAATTCTTAATTCAGTATAATGAGAAAGGTGTACTTTACTTGCATAAAGAATTTCAAATATGTATCTATAACAGATTTTGAGAAAAGGGACATCGAAAATGGCCAATTTAACATTGTCGGTTTTGACACAAAAAATTTGTAAAAAATTAATTTTTGAGTTTTTTTTAAACTCTCATTTCAGTATGATGAGAAAGGACTGCTTTACTTGCATAAAAATATTTCAAATATGTATCTATAACAGATTTTGTGAAAAGGTACATTGAAATTGGCCAATTTAGCATTGCCGGTTTCGACACAAAAAATTAGTAAAAAATAAATTTGTGAGTTTTTTTTTAAAAAGTTCAACTCAGTATAATGAGAAAGGTATAGTTTACTCGTAGAAATAATTTCAAATATGTATCTATAACAGATTTTGTGAAAAGGTACATCGAAAAGGACCAATTTAACATTGTCGGTTTTGACACAAAAATATTTGTAAAAAATAAATTTGTGAGTTTTTTTAAAAAGGCTTAATTAGATATAATGAGAAAGATGTACTTAACTTGTATAAAAAAATTCAAACATGAATCTATAACAGATTTTGAGGAAAGGTACATCGAAGTAACAGGGTTAGGATTAACGGACTTAGCTTTCCAACTCCACTTAAAATTATTTGTTACGTTGACCTTAATACAGATTTAAATAGCAAAAATTCTGTAATTCGATGCTCGTGTCAGAGACGTCATTGTATGTTAAGGGGTTAATTCCGATGGAAAGGGCTTAGCGATGGTCCGATTCGGCGACTTTCTCCTATAGTAGCGAAGATTTCAATGCCTGAGATAGCGTGCTTGGCAAACTGAATCTCGTTCACAACAGTCTTCTCTTCAGTTCAGCTTGAGAACGCAAACAAATATCTGAAGAGCCAATTCCCGTGTCGTCACACGGGAATTGACTCTTCAGTCTGTCATGAGACACAGAACGCCACTAAATCTCTAACTACCAATTTTCTTATACTTGCTGTGGATTTATGTCCTCTGCCCTCCTCTCAATAGATTCCAAAATTAAATTAGTTTGATGCATTTGACATGCATTAACTTGAGTTTGAATTGACTTCATCATTAAGTGTTGCAAATTTCACTTTATTAAAACCATTGAAAAAATGTTTGAATGTTTCATATCGCAATGAGTTTCGTTTTATTTTTGAACAATCGTCGTATGAGCCACTCGTAATGAGGACTATTTTGCGGGGGCCACAATGCCCGATGAAGTCGTGGCAGCCGGTCATTCAACATAGACCCGGATGCTAAGGCAAGGCGGAGTGATGGCTCGTTCGTGATTATTCTTGAAGAAGTTTGATTTAATTTTTACTAGCTGATGCCCGCGACTTCTTCAGCGTAGTAATACACTATTGGTACCTTGTTGCTCAGGATAAAAGTACATTCCCCTCTAATAGTTTTAATGTAAAAAATTCTTCTATATAAAATATCATAATACTATATTTTGCAAGGGATCTATAATCCATAATAACGGCAATTTATACATCAATATTTGTAGATATAGTTAACTTAATAGATTAAGTTAGAATTTCCAACTTTATTTTCCGGGCTAAGAGGATTTTGAGAACCAGAAATTCCAAAAAAAAATCCAGTTAATTAGAATGTAGACATACAATACATCAAATGCGAAAGAATTAGAAAGTATTCGTAAAAGAATAGAGGACAAAGAAGAAATTCGTAGACTTAAGAACAATAAAAGCATTGTTGGAGATTGTGTTTGAAAGCATTTTCCAAAATTAATTAAAACTAAACAAGACGTCGCATGGAAATGAAATTGGTAGCATTGAAATGTTAATTTTTTGAACTTTAAGCAGACGTTAAAATGTGTTTTGGGCAATGATATGCTCCAAAGTTATTTATTACTAAATTTTTAATTAATTAATGTTCTAATTAAAATTTCGAAAAATCCTTTCTTAGTGAGCACCTACTATCCAAGGAGCAACCACCTGCCAAACTGCAAGTTTCTAGTTCTTGTGGTTTGGGAGATTCGGTGATGAGTCAGAAAATGACTTTCTCTTTTATATATTGTCATGTATTTCAGCATAGCATTAATAATCGTGGAGCCTTCTTTATCAAAAATAATATATTTATTGGACGTCTTCCACAGCACAAACATGTAAGACAAACACATACACTTATATCACAAACGTTACATCAATCACTGACATCGAATTCCATCTTAAAACATGAATATTCTTTTCCGTTGCTAGGCAACGTCAGCAAAAGACAAATATATCGTTGCCACACTATTTTTATAATCTTTAATTTTTAATTTTTTGGAAAACAGGCAGGAATGTTATATCTTTGACATTCTCGAATACTTACACAATACCTACGTTTTGTATCTAGCTGCGTTGTTCACTGAAAAGAGTATATAATGCATTTTGGCCTTCTTCCTTTAACCAATCGAGTCCAAGTTTAGTTACAGATCAAGAAATTTAGCATCAAACCTACATATATTTCATTTATGTTGCTGAATGGCATTTAGGAGATTTCCCGTCAATGAATTTTGTACAAAACTTCATTGAAATCCACAATTTTGTTGCGAAGATTACATATCAAATTTCATTTCAATAGCTTGCTCCATTTTTAAAACTGATGAACAAGCTAGGCAAATGAAATTTTCCTAGCGTTTCAATTCCTACTATTAGTTCACACTCTCCCTATGTATATATATATATATATCTTGTTCAAATTTTCACTCGTTAATAAAATACTTTTTATTCATCCACTCCAGTTCAAATACATTTTTTAAAACTTGTAGTGGATGACACTTGATGTTAATACAGTTTTTCAAATATTAATTCATTAATTAAATTTAATGAATTAATATTTGAAAAAACTGTATTAATATCAAGTGTCATCCACTCAAGTTCAAATACATTTTTTAAAACTTTTAGTGGATGACACTTGATGTTAATACAGTTTTTTCAAATATTAATTCATTAATTAAATTTAATTAAATAATTAATTAGATCTCTGGAAAAAATTTCTTTTTCAGATTCTTTTTTCATTTGGGTTCTAGTCAACACCATATATAGAAAGGAAAATGGAAAATTGCAAGGAAATTCGCTTTCTATTTTGCCACTTAATATTGTGATTCTGTCATATGTATATACATATTTATATTAATTGTAATTATTTAATAAAAAGTAACTAAAATAAAATTTTTCTTTGTTGATCTAACTAGGAAATGACTTTAAAATTTTTTTATATTACTTGTTATTATGTCAGTCTGTCTGTATAGCGTTCATAAACAAACTGACATAATTCCAACAATGTTCCTTGCACTCAGGAAGGTCTAAAACATAGAGATTCCTCAAAATCTCAATCTCGTTTTCCTTAATAATTACAATACTTTCTTTCAATAATTTGAAAACCAGGAAGTATAACAGCTTTTATTAAAGCTGATTTTTTTAACTATATAGAATAAGATGTCAAATTTATTTCTCAAAAAAACACAAATTGAAATTTCGAAGCAGCTCAAGAATAATTTCTACAGTCCGATAAATTCATTCTTCCCAAGAGTTAAATCGCAAACTTAAGTAATACAATTTTATGTTCTCCCCTTCCAACCACGAATCCCGCAAACTCTTGAATAGAATCCACAAGGTCATTAAACTTCAAAGAGAGACCGCATAAAAAGTCTTTTTGTACATCTTTGAAACAGTCGTGCTTTTTCGGAAAGCCTGCTACTTCGAACGTGAGGGTTTGATTTTTTTTCTTTTTTTTTTAATTCCTTTTAATTCTCGAGAGCTCCTTCACTTAATTCTGTTGCCGCTTTTGAATGATTTTTGTCTTCCAATCAAAAATCTTAAGAGTTTGTTGCAGAAGCTATTGCGTTTCTTTATTTCTTCGGTAAAATCTGTTATAAAGATTTAGATTATTATTCCGGAGATAGTCAGGTATTTTTATTTAAGGATATGTCTGCATATTTTGTTATGCTAGAGTTTTTTTTTCATTCTAAAAATAAATCACTATGGTAACAAGCATACATTCTTAAAAGAATTAAAAATACTCTTTTTATTTCCTATGTTTTGTAGTGAGGTGTAAGCTATTTTCATTAACCCTTAAATGCCAGATTTTTTTAAAAAAATGATTTTTTTTTACTTTTCTTTCTTGAAAAAACATGAGAAAAATAATTTTAAAAATCCTACTTTACCCATATTTACTATTTATTACCCATCAACAACATTTTTTACATTTACATTACAACATTAACATTTTACATTACAACAACATTTGGACATTAGTTGAGAAAAAAGTGCCCCTTATAAAATTCTATAATATTAAACACAGAAGAATTTTAATAACTACCCAGATAGCAATTTTAGTTTGCAGCAAACTTGCACTGCAAATCTGCAAGCTTGCAGCAAGGTTGACACGACAAGAGTGCAAGTGTGAAACAAGCCTGCAGAAAGTTAACGCAAGCTTCAAAGTCACCATGCGACGAACTTGCAGCAAGCTTGCCACGTCAAACTCATTGCAAACATAGCAAAAACAGAGTACGAACACAACCTCGGATTAGAACTCGCGACCTAGCGTTTGCTAAGCGGACGCTCTAACCACTCGGCCAGATAAACTCTGAGAGGAGAAGATAAATTTCGCTAATGCATCGTTCGATTCGATTCGTATATGATTTATTTTAAACTCTTTTCTTGATTTCATTAATTTTTTTAAAAATTTTGTGTTGAGAACATGATTTGAAATCAAAGAGAGTGCGATTTTCGCTAATAACTACCTTCTGCTAGTAGAATAAATAATGAAATTAGGGTTCACACACACAAAAGTAATTACTTTTAAAATGGGACAAAAATGAAGTTATTATTTTTCAACAAACATTGACTGTTTTTTAGGTTTAATTTTGTTTATAAACGTTAAAATTTCAACATTAAGAAAAAAGCGATATAGTTTTCTTTAAAGTGCGAGTTCTATATTAGTAAAAAGATGGAAAATGTTTCAAAATTTTTTTTTATAAAAAAGTTAGTTTTTCCACAAATTATCATTGATTTATTGAATTAATAACTAGAAGTACGGTCTAGGAGATCGTACGTGCTATCTGGGTAAGTATACGTACAAGGAATTTCCTTCAACATTATAGAGTAAAAACAATGGCATCCTGAAGTGTACAAACAAAGAAAAAGGATACAGCTTCAAGAGAAAAGCATCAATATATTTTTATTTTTTATCAGCACTCAGGCTACCATCCATATATTGTAAATTGATTTAATAACATTTTAGTATGTATTCTCTTGGTAACAACAGGTTTTAGAGATTCAATTTTATTCAGAATATTTTAGGAAAAGAAATTGGGTATGTTGCTTAAAGATAACGCTCGGAATTTAAGGGTTAAATTGGAGTACAATATTTCAGTATAAAAATAGGAGAATCAATTAAACTTTCATACCAAATATAAAGA
This sequence comes from Araneus ventricosus, assembly GCA_013235015.1. NCBI lineage: Eukaryota > Metazoa > Arthropoda > Arachnida > Araneae > Araneidae > Araneus > Araneus ventricosus. Next base: position 23,246 of record BGPR01021886.1, read on the forward strand.
ATAATATGATCTTTATTCATCAAACATTGAAGAGGTTTGTTCTCACTTCAGCTTCAAATAAGTATGGCAGATATAATATCCCAGATAGCAATTTTAATTTGCAGCAAAGTTGCAGCAATCTTGCTCTGCAAATGTGCAACAAATTTCACATGACAAGAGTACAAACTTGAAACAAGCTTGCAGCAAGTTGACGCAAGCTTCGAAGTCACCACGCTTCAAATTTTCCACGTCAAACTATGGCAGAAACAGAGTACGAACACAGCCTCGGATTACAACTCGCGACCTACCGCTTCCTAACCTGACGCTCTAACCACTCGGCCAGCTAAATTCTGAGAGGAAAAGATAGATTTCGCTAATACATCGTTCGATTCGATTCTTATACGATTTATTTTAAACTCTTTTCTTGATTTCATTAATTTTGAGTTGAGAATATGATTTGAAGTCAAAGAGAGAGCGATTTTTGATAATAACTACGTTTTGCTAGTAGAATAAATTATGAAATTAGAGTTCAAAAGTAATTATTTTAAAATGGGACAAAATGTATAAGTGGTTATTTTTCAACAAACATTGACTGTTTCTTAGGTATAATTTTGTTCATAAACGTTCAAATTTTAACATTAAGGAAAAGGCGATAAAGTTTTCTTTAAAGTGCGAATTCTAATAAAAAGATGGAAAATGTTTCAAAATTTTTTTATAAAAAAGTTAGTGTTTTCACAAATTATCATTGATTTATTGAATTAATAAGAAGAAAGACGGTCTAGGAGATGCTATTGAAAATCGGATGTTTTTTTAAAACAGAGAAAGATCTTTCTCTGTTTCAGCGTCTTTTAGTGTGCTATCATCTTTGCAGCAAACTTGTTTTGCAATCGTGCTGTGAACTTGTCATGACAAATTCACAGCAAACTTGCATTGGAAGGAGGGGTGGCGCTTGTTGTCGCCGTGGCAAACTTGTGGCAATCTTGTTTTCCAAACGAGGATGGCGATTCTGCCTGGTTAATTTGCAGCAGTTTCGCTATAACATCGACGCGTCAAATTTGCCATGACAAGATAATATCAAGTAAAAATCAAACTTGCTGTAAATGTACGTGCTATCTGCGATGAAAACTTGTGGCAATCTTGTCGAAACTTGTGGCAATCTTGTTTTGCAAACGAGGGTGGCGATTTTGCCTGGTTAATTTGCAGCAGTTTCACTACAACATTGACGCGTCAAATTTGCCATGACAAGATAATATCAAGTAAAAATCAAACTTGCTGCAAATGTACGTGCTATCTGGGATGAAGCCAATACATAATCTCTAGTTCAAAATATCGTAGCAATGTTTTAGGCTTGGCTCATGTGCCTTGCCTTTTTCTGGTTATCCAGGTAGTACGACATGTATTACAATATTGTTTGGTATTATATAATATTATATGACACTATACAGCATTATACAATATTGCGAATATTTTCAAATATCTTACAATATTGTACAATATCTTTATGCTATTGGGTAGATCGCATCAGCATTGAATTCTGTGCGTAACCGTTTTTATATCATGCAGTTTACAGAAAGATTACCAAACTAAAACCATTATCATGTTAATAAAAGAGAAAGTGGAATTTCAGCTTTCATAATATAACGTTAACGTTAGTAAAAGCATGCGACTAAAAGATTAAATTTAAAAACATGTAATTGGTTTGAATTTGAGTACAATAATAAAAATCTCGTCAAAGTTTGAGTTTAAAGTTTATTTTGAAAAATTATTACAATTGAAAAAAAATCGTACGGAAATAATCACTATTATTGTATCAATGAAAGGCATTTTTTTAAAAATTTTAACCCTCTGACTACTTATCCCTCGATTTCCATTGGTTGGAAGCAAGTCTATTTTCTGCTGCATCCTGCGATTTTCGCAAGCTAATGGGTTTGCTTAGTACTTTTAAAACAATGAATCACGTTATACTAATAACGCCTTGCATGTAAATAACAATTCGCTTGGTTCAACGATATTTGAACATGTTTTCAAATGTTGCATCTAAATAGTAATTCTAAAAAAAATCGGCAGTCAGAGGGTTAAAGTGGTGTAAAAAATGCGATAATATATATCAAAGTTCTTAAGGAACGGCATTAAAATTTCGCTTCATTTTTATTAATTAAAAATCTTGTTAAAATTTTAAAAGCCCTTTTTTCACTGGGCACCTAATGCCCAAGAAGTAATTACCCGCAAAATTTGGTAGTTCTGGATTTAACAGTATAGCCTGCTGAGCGTTTTCAACCAAAGAAGTAATTACCCGCAAAATTTGGTAGTTCTGGATTTAACAGTCTAACCTGCAAAGCGTTTTCAACCAAAGAAGTAATTACAGGGAAAATTTGGTAGCTCTGGATTTAACAGTCTAGCCTGCAGAGCGTTTTCAACCAAAGAAGTAACTACGTGCAAAATTTGGTAGCTCTGGATTTAACAATCTAGCCTGCAAAGCGTTTTCAACCAAAGAAGTAACTACGTGCAAAATTCGGTAGCTCTTGGTCCAATGGTGTGACTTGCAGAAAGTAGCACTCTAAGCGTAACGCACTCTATAGGAATTTTCCATCCAGCAATTTACAGAAAATATGCTAGCCTAAAAACATTATCATGATAAATGAAGAAAAATTACTCCCCGAAATTAACGAACTTATGATAAATACCTCATAACTGAAAAATATTTTATCCTGCTATAATATATTTAT
>BGPR01021887.1:5963-25950 GCA_013235015.1 Araneus ventricosus
TTTAGAATTTAATGCGGAAAGAATAAATAGCGTTATTTATGAATAGCATTTTAAATTATTATATTTACTTTGCCTTAACTAAAACAAATGTATCACGTTGAAATGTGCTTGCATTCACTTTACGGCTGTTTATTTTCACTAACTACCTCCTTAAATGGAACGCAATTTTTCGAGAAAATATTGCGTTCTTTATCATTTGATGCAGATATTGCTCTACACGCACCAAAACTTTTCTAAGCTCATTCGCTATTAAATTATTTAAATTTATAAATTATAAGTAGAAGTATTTGCTTGATTATCATCATTTATAATATAAGAAATTAAAGTCAGGGAAATATAACTGAATTAATCCATACTTTTGTCGTACTCGCCGATTTAAATTTGAAATTAATTACGCATCTTATATTTAAAGCTCGTGACATTATAAACATTTCTTTTATTATTTGAAATAATTGTTTGTTTACTTTGCTTTATATTACCTTCGTAATTCGATTCTGTTTCTGTATTAATCTTTAGAATTTTTTAAGACTTATACATAGTCTAATTTACTTAATATCGTTTTCTAATAACACTGGAATTGTTTGTGTACGTTAAAACTAGTAGAACTAATTTAATCTAAATAATATTGGCGTTTATTAAATTTGTATTATATTTGAACAACTTTACTTAACATAATTATTAGAATGTTTAATATTTTTATAAGTTTTTAAATAAATATTTAGAACAGTGTGTTGAAACATCTTTATACAGAAAAAAGCATAATATACAGGGGGCCCATTTAAATAAGCCCCCCCCCTTAGCATTAGAACGGCGTCAGCTTTAGTCATGAAAGTACTGTCTAGATGTAGCAAAACGTCTATGCGCTATGCGATGAGACAACAAACAACGCCACCTGGTGGTAAACTTCGGAGTTGGCGCTCCTATCTCGAAAACAGTACAAAATAGCGGGAAAATGTCAAATACAAAGTTGTAAACGTTATCGATTTATTACAAAAAGACACCTTGTGCGCATTAATACGAAGAACAGAACGCTTAAACCGCATATTTGTTTGTGCACGATTTCCGAAACTGTGAAGTCACAAAACGGGTTAAAAAGAGAAAGACAATTAGTTATCAGAAGATACCTTTATTTTCTGTTGTCAAAGTGCTTTCCGCCATCTATAATACACATTTGAGCATTTGCCTGAATTTTACTTTGCACACGTTTTAGCATACAATCGGTGCTCTAGCACAAGCAACAGTAATAGGTCTTCGAAAGTCTTGCAATGTTGGCGGAAAGGCCGCATACACCTGCTGTTTGAGTTATTCAAACAGGTAAGTATTATGGGGACATTCTTTGTCCGAAAAATGACATTTTCTCCTATTGTCCATGTCTTATGACGTCACAATTTTGGAAAATGCGAACAAACGAAGGCACATTTCAAGCGTTCTGCTCTTCGTATTAATGTGCACAAGGTGTCTTTTTGTTCTAAATCGATAACGCTCTGCAACTTTGTATTTGATATTTTCCCCCTATTTTGAACAGTTTTCGAGATAGGAACGCTAACTCCAAAGTTTTCCACCAGGTGACGTTGTAAGTTGTTTCATCGCTTAGGGCATAGACGTTTTGCTACCTAGACACTACTTTCATGGCTAAAGCTGCCGCCGTTCTGAAATTAAGGGGGTCCTTTTTTAAGTGGGCACCCTGTATAAATTGTGTTGATGCAGGTATAAGTCTTAACTGTCGAACTTTCAGTCCATGCTTTCATTGAATTAAGATTATTATGAAAACATTTGACTGATCTTTTAAATGACAATTGTCTTTTTCCTTTGCATTACAACAGCTGGAAAAACGAATTATAAATTACTTTTTCAGCTCAAACTATGCATATAATATAAACACGTCGTCTTAGGACGCATAAGATGACTGTTATAGGCGCACATGTAGTATGTTATGCAATGCAATGTGCAGTTACATCGGAATATACTTAGGAATTATATACACGGTTAATTTTGCTGTGGCGTCTCATAAATTAGCTCCGTTAAGTCATTTAGATACTTTAGAAGCATCACAAATTTTAAGATTATGTTATTTTACTAATAAATTATATATGGATTTATTATTTAAAAATGTAAAAAAAAATTCGCTGATATAATTATAAATTAGAATTCTTTTATTAAATTGAAGATGTATGCCCGTCTAAACGAGCTGTTATTCTGCCAACAATATCTCAGATCTGATTGTCACAGATTTCCTAACGAAACCTGTAGTAGAAAATCTCATGAACATTGGCAAAGTGCTTAAGAAATTTAAAAAAATTATAATTTGTGGTACAATTTAGATGTAAATATATAATAACATTAAAAGTAAACAATAAAGGTCCGGAATTCCATCAACTACAAAACTTCATTATGAAAAACATTCTTTGTGAAATACGTGTTGTCGTTTAACAATATTCCTTGTTGTGTGGATTTTTTCATTCGAACTTCAGCATGGCTGTGATTTCGGCATCTTAATAAAACAACACAAAGAATCAGCATTAATAAAAAAGAAATGAAACTGCTAAACTCAGCTCATTAATCTTTACTACAATCTAGCATGAATAAGCAACGTTTAGATGAAGTGAAATTTACGATCCCATAACTATCGCTGATATATCTGTCAACTTATACATAAAAAACGGCAACGGGTCTAAGGATCAATAGCACGGTTGTCAAGACTCTGCACTTCAAATTGGACGTTGCGCGTTCGTTCCTCGCTTAGTTTAATTTTGCTTTGAAAAAACCTGAATGAGTTTTCTGACACCAAAAATGAAATTGTGATTTGCCCGTCCGATAATGACGTAGACTAAAGAGGCAGGATTGTTTCTAACTCCGTCCTGCACTACCGACATCTCTTGGTTTTTATATTATAGATGTGATTGACATAAACAAAATAAAAATTCTTATGTAGCAGCAATTTAAATACATCCTTCATTTATTCAACGTTGACAAAGCTTCTGTAAAGTACTTGCCAGTAATGTATTCCAATCGAAAAATTACCATAGTAATTGTTCCCTTTCGTCATGTTCTGCATTACGGAAAAATGAAACTAGAGAAATACTATAAAAACAAGCTTCATAGGCATGAATTCATGACCATCATAGAAAAACATGAGTTTATTTAGATAAGCATGTATTCATTAATCATCCTATAATTCAAATACGTTTGTAAACTTTATAAATTAATAAAAAATTATGTTTGCTCTTTATTCCAAGCAATTTGATATTTAGTTACATTGAGTAATAAATTGAAAATCAGTTGAGAATGCTTTATATGTCGATTTTTACAACATTTTGGAAAAAGCTGCAAAATATTATAGTAATTTCAACCTTTTTCTTACGAGCGATACAGATGTTGTACCTCTCAGCTCTTAGGATTTCGCACCTCTCGGAACTAATTTGCATGCTCTTTAATTAACCTGAAGATCGATTCACGCTCATCTCTTTTTGTATGCCTCCGTGTCTGATGAATGTATTTATTGTTAATGAAAGAATGTAAGAATATGCACCGTCACCTGCGTAGATTTTATCCTCCAATAACTTGAGGAGGAAAGAGAATAATTTAATTTTTTGTGGAAAAATCACCGATTTGAAAGAATGATTTATAGATTTTATTGATTTAAATGTTAAATATTAGTTTTTAAATGTGTTTTAGACATGCATGAACTTATAATTTAGAGATCCATGAAGTCATTATACTGAAATGCATATCGGCAATGAAAGTGCCATAACTAACAAAAATCACGTTGGGTTGAAATCCGCTAGTCGGCATCCCTCCGCCAAAGGATGCCAAGTCGCCAACACCAAAAAAATTCAAGATGGCTGATAAGGTAAACAATGAAATCAAGAGGTCATAGTAACAGATTAATTGCTTTCAGTTTAAACGAAATTTCATTTTTAACAGAAAATTCATTGATTATTTTTTATTTTCGAACCTTCAAAGGGCGTGTTTCTTTGTTTATAGCATCAGTTAGCAGCCATCTTGCTTTTTGTCATTTTGCGACTGGACATTGGTTGGCAATATGAGGTGATGCCAACAAGTGGATTTCATCCAAATTCAATTTTTGATATGCGATCTTTTTTTACTTTCAGCGCCGACATATTCACAATTTAGAAATAAACGAATTCACGACCATTATAATTCAAAATTTTCTCTTTTTATGCGTCACAGTCGGACGTCTATTTAACGAAGTCGCTAAATTCCGAAAAAAAGTTGGTTATATGGAAAATACGTTAAATAGAACTCACATTTTAAAATACTTTAAACTACACAAAACAGATTTTAAATTCATAAACACTAAATATTATTAAAAAAGTAATTAATCACACCTTTATTTTGTAAATTAATATCTATTTGTTTTATATATTTTACTCATCAAAAAGAAATCTGCGAGGAAAACAAGAATAAAACAAAACATTGTCTGGGAATACACTGTATTTTCAATTAAAAAATAATTTTATATTAAAATTAATGAATTTTAGCATTTCATCATACGAAGGTTTGTTGATTTCTGTATCATGATCATTTCCATCTTCATCATCTTCGTCTTCATCGCAATTCATTGCTGTATTGTTTATATTTTTCACACTGTCAACTTCAAAACTGCCTCATCCACATCTTCATAGACACATGCTTTTAAACGTTTTGAACAAGAATTCGATGAATCATAATTTTGTATCTTATCACGATTTTTTTTTATTATGGTTGAGAAGCTGTTTGGAGGAATACCAAATTTTAAAGCAATATCCTTTTTTTCACGCCTTTATCCACCTGATGAAGAATTAAATGTTTTTCTTTGATGCTCAAGCACTTTTGCTTTGACATTTTCCAGCTTCAAGGTCATTGATCACTATAAAATGTGTTAAAAGAAAGAATAAGTTTGAAATGTTTAGAAATATTTTGAGAAATGGAGAGAAATAAAATATTGGATCACAAGAAAAAGTTCGTTAAATAGAGAATGCACTTCGCTATTTGGAGGATATTTTACGAAGAAATTCGCAAAATGTTCTTGGTTCCAAGAAAAAGTTGGCAAAATAGAGGTTCGTTAAATAGAGGTCCGACTGTATTTTCATCAATGAACAACATTACGTTAATATTTATCTTTCATAAACACTAATAATTTTCAACATCTATTTGATATTACATTTCTTGTTCTACACGATTTTTCAAAACTCCGTCTCCCTACCAACACCAAGTTAAAGACATAATGATACACATGGAACTGGGGGAAAAACTGAAAGAAAAAATGCGTGTTATTACAAAAATCATAACACTGTAACGCATTTTTTCTAGTTCCCTGAAATATGCACGTTCGAGAACTTAATGATGCGATTTCGGCCCGAAGGCTATGTTTGTAATTTTTATGAAAGAAAAAAATATATATCTGTATATATATATATATATATATCCCAGTAACCGGACGTAATGGCGGAGAAAGATCTAGAATACTTACACGCGCAGTTTTCATGGCGGGAGTATAAAAAAGTACTAAGTTATTCTCTAGTTTTTGCGAGCTACACGCCTGACGATTTTGCGCTTAGTTTTTCGCCTCATTTGTCGCAAGGGGAGGTGCGAAAAATTATTTCAGGACTTCCCTTTTTCTTGGATTCTTTAGACGTGCTTTTCTTTTTCGAGCCAGATACGATGGCTATATTTTGTAATGCAGTCTTTCGATTGAAAGTAAATTATTCTTTTGCCATTGGGAACCATATGAAGTCATTAAAAAGAATAGAAAAGTTCAAGAATAATTAATTAATTCCTTTCTAGATATTCTACAAATGAAGTGAAATAAGTATTTTGTGGGGTACTCTTATAATGACACAAGTTTATCCAAATTTCGGGAACTACCATTATTATCAGGGGGCGTACGGTTATATACGAACAGGATAATCGAATCGTATATTTAAAATAAATAATAGCTAAACAAAATATATATAAATGATGGATTGAACCAACGGGTTTGACATTCGTTTTTACTTTCTCGTATACGAAGTATACAAAGTGAAAGTATTGTAATCGTCAAAAAATTCGAACTCGAGATTTTGACGAATCTCCACGTTTTAGACCTCCCTGAGTCCGAAAAACACAATTTTGGAATCATGTCTGTCTGTGAACACGATAACTCGACAACTATTAGAGATACGTGGATGAAATTTGGTACGTGGTCTTTTCATAATCCGCAGGTTTCTATCAAATTTTGGCCAAATCCGTCTACGGGAAGTTTCTCCGTCTGTCTGTCCGCGTTCATGTGAACTCTATAACTCCGAAACTTGAATATCTAGATGGATAAAATTCGGTACACAATTTTATCATCAGGAGTGTAGGTCCGTATCAAATTTTGGGCCAAATACGGCAAAGGGTTGACTGTCTGTCTGTATAATCACATACTTCTGAACGCCATAACTACTAAATACAACTACTTAGATAAGGGTCCGTTCAAATATTACGTAAGCACCTATGGGGGAGGGAGGTTGTTTGCGATTTGCTTATTTTTGCTGACAAGGGGAGAGGGGGGTATGAGTGATGCTTACGTAAGACATTAAAATGCTACGTAAGACATTATTATGCTTTACTTCCGAAAATCTCTTGTAACTTGCAAAAATAATTTAATTAAAAAAATTAAATTTGAAAAAAAATTTGGCAAAAGAAAATGAAACTTGATTTTTTAAAATTGTGATAAACGAAGAAATTTTCTTAAGCACAATTGTAAGGAAATTAAATATATATATTTTTTCATTTTAAGCCGAGTTAGAGTTTTTTATTTGAATTAAGTCCTAAAATTTTTAAAATTAGATTATTACTGTTATACGTTTTGTGAAAAAAAGAAGGGGGGGTGAGTTGCCGTTTGTTTACGTAATTATAAGAGGGGGATTTGCGATTTGCTTATTTTTGCTGACAAGGGGGAGGGGGGTGTCAAAAATTACCAAAAACATGCTTACATAATATTTTAACGGCCCCTAAATGAAATTCTGTATGTGATCTTCTAACCCTAATGGTAGATCTGTGTTCATTTTTCATTTCAATCGGTTTAAAAAAAGGCATTCAAATTGCATATTAGATTTTCTTTATCTAACAAGGCCAAATTGCGTATTGGAGCTACTCGTGACCTTCGAAATCGCGCTACTAATACCTCCTTTCGACTTACTCGCGCGCCATTTTGGATAGTCGTGGCATTCTGGGTTAGAGGAGGTTCGCAATTTTTTCTCCACCATGTTAGGGACGCTTGTTCGCTTTACTGCCTTTTAGCTTATTTTTTCTCTACATGTGTTGGGAGTATACGAGAAAGTTTAGGGGAGACCACTCTCGCTGGTTTGTAAGGCAATCGCAATGCTGCTCGTTTTTTTAAACGCATTCGCGATGAATATACATTCATTCAAACCGTTTTAAATAACGAGTTAAGTAAGGATTTAAAACTTCCGTATTCATTTTTCTCAGTATTTTTGAAACAAAATTGCAATGATGCTGTTTTAGATATATGATTTATTTCATTTTTGAGATCTTAACTTGCTCTCCTTCTTTTTTTATATAAGTAGTAAATATTAAAATTATATAAAATGTAATAATATATGAAAATCAGTTATAAATAAAGTACTGAATCCATGCTTTAAAAACTTTCAATTTCGTGTATCTTCCATATATCCGGAGCCTGTTCATGATGATGGTCGTTTTTGGGGATTGTTTTAGAACGTAAATAAATAATACGTTTTGATGCAAACCGTTATAAATAACGGGCTAAATAAACAAATCTTTCCCATTCGTTCTTCTCCTTCATTTTTAAAGCACCTTCACAATGTTGCTTCCACTTCTGATAATCCGTTTAAGTTACTATGTTGGATTAAATTCATAAGATAAAAAAGAATTTTCTAGAAAGACCTCGAACTGTCAACCAATTTCTACTGGCTTCATGAACTTTATGGAGATTACGTCACTTCCTACGCAATGAAGTCACTTCCTGTTGAAGTAGTATAAAAGCAAACTCTCAAGCCAAGAAGAGGAAGTTGGAATTTGATCAGCAAGCAAGCTGGTGAGCTGATAAGAAACCTTTGAGCGCTGTGTTGAGATTTATTCGTAATGTCTGTTGTGAATTTTTACGAGTGCTCTTTTAATACTAGTGCCACGTTTCTTTTCTTAGAATATTTGTAAAATAAAGAGCTTTATTTTTTTAATCCTGCTTATCGGACTGCATTCACGAACACCCACAAGACAATTTCGCTACATTTAAAATTCTTTTTGTCGCCAACTTTACCGCTAAGTTGCCAAAATGGTCGCCAAGATTAGCATTTCAGAGAAACAAATGTATAGCTTTGTAACACTATATTGTATGTCACGCAGTGAGTTTATCTATACCCTGTCTAGCTTTTCGCATTACTCTCCATTTCATGTCTTGTGCTGCGAAACCAATGAACAGTTTTGAAATTTTTTTTATCGACCACTGTAACCAAGTGTGTGCATCGGCGATACACCACTAATTTTTATAAATATATTTTTAAGAGTATGTGAAGAATTCAGAATACAACACTGGTGTTGTAGGAACACGAAAATATGCGTGAAAAATGTTTTCAAATGCAGCAAAAATACTGTGGTTTTTCAGCTCATAATTATTATTTTCTTTATGTCTCATCCTGTAATTTAACCCCATAAAATAATTGAAAAAGACATTTGGACTCTCGCACAAAGATTTCGTTAACATATGAATGAAACTGACAATACGAAAAATATGCAAACTGACGTAGAAATATTTCGTAATATAGTCTGACCACGAATTCCGAGACTACCAGTTTTGGACGATTTTACACCGGAAAGGGGTGTCAGGCAATGAGTCATATGAGCGCATTTGAGGAGTTCTTTGTTAGATCACGCTCAGTAAAATGTAAACATCACCCTTCCATTCTTCACTTTCCCCCTATTTTGATGAAAATAACTCTGCCTGGCGCATGCGCAAAAGCGCAGAAGTTTCCCTAATCCGTTGCTATACAATACTTTTTTCTTCTCTAATCTTAGTATTTACCTTTAGATTATAAAATTAAAATACAGCCAATAATAGACAAGCTGCGCACTAGACATTTGACAAAGCAATGATAAAAAAAACTATTACATTAGATTCCCGCTAATCCGTACCCCGCTTATCCGGACACACACACACACACACACACATCCGGTTAATCCAGACGGGATTTCTAAAAAATCTACGTCAGTTCTTGTTAATCCTACATCAACCCATTTAAAACTTGTACTACGTACATTTTAAGGCACATTCCGTTCAATCAAGACTTTCGACGATCCGATCAGGGTCCGGTCCCATCTAGTCCGGATTGTCGGAATTTTATTGTATCTGAAATCAGGGAAAAAGATACGAGGCGTGTCCGGAGAGTAAGTACTGTTTTGGAAAAACTCGCATAAAAAATGTTTTTTCGAAACAAAATTTATTTTTACATGAAAGAGCATTTCGTAAACTATTTTTCTACATAGTTACTACCATTGTTCAGACATTTGTCATAGCGAGAAACCAACTTGTCTACACCCTCTTCAAAGAAAGATGCCGCCAATGAAGACAGCCACTGCTGAACACCGTTTTTTGCGTCGCCATCGCTGTCAAAGCGCCTACCTCTAAAATCACACTTCAAGTTCAAGAACAAACCCAAGATCCATCACCGGTCACAATTTTGTCTAGGAATTCATTGCCCTCTTCACTGCATCGGATACGAAATTTCAAAGCACTGCCTAGTCACTTCGTATTGTGGACATCCGTAAGCATTTTCGGAACCCAACGGGAACACAATTTGTGATAATTTAAGCGATTTGTGACAATTTCATGCAAAACAGTTTTTGAAATTTGTGGAAACTCATCACAAAGCATTCTTATTGTGAACCGTCTGTTTTCACGAATTTTCTCATTCACTTTTGCAACCAAACCATCATTGACAACAGAAGGTCGCCCACTCCGTGCTTCGTCATGAACATTGGTGCGTTCATCATTAAATTGTCGAACCCACTTTCTAACCATTCCATCAGTCATTACGTTTTCACCATAAATCTCTACAAATTGACGATGAATTTCAGCTGGCTTAACTTCCTTTGCGTTCAAAAACCGTATTACAGAACGCACTTCACAGTCGGCAGGATCGGCAATCGTCTTAAACATTTTGAACGCTCACTGACACATGTAAACACAACACAATCCGGCTGCAATGGCGTCAGTGGACAGACAATGAACCAGAGACACGTGTGCACATGCGCGGAACTGCGACAATAACGCTGCGGTGGCGGTAGAACGAAACGGCACTTACTTTCCGGACACGCCTCGTAGTTACACTGGCCCTAACGTGCTTCTTTTGGTAAGGCGCTATGGTGAACGGGTGGACTGAGCTCCAAATTTTTCACGGAGGAACTGTTACAGGCGATGGCTATTGTCAGCAAGTAGTCCTCCCCACCTTCATCCATTATGGCATGACATTGGTGCAGGCTTCGTTTTTATGGAAGATAACGCCAGCTCGCATCCTATTCATGTTGTTGAAAAACTTCTAGAAAGTTACGATATCCCAAGAATGGATATCTTTAATAAATGTTTATTTATTTATTGTTTATTCTTCCTCTTTTACTTTTTTCCGTGTACGCCTGTTTTTATTTTATTGACAATCGTTTGTACCAACACTACTCTTTCGATAAGGGTTTTTTTTTTCTGTTGCATACTGTATGGGTTCTATTCACTTTCTCGCTAGTGTGCTTTCTTCATACTTAGAGAACAAAATAATGTCCCTCTGTTCTGAATTTCATGACTAGAAGGTGACTTTTAACATCATGCAAGAAAAACAGTCGCTGCTTATGTTTTGCACGCCAATGTATTTTATGTCATTAATTATACATTTATGCGATGTTTCAAGAATTTTTAGCAATTAATTCTATTATGTTTCTATGATTTTCGCTATACTGAAACCCATTTTTTAATACTTCAGAAATATATGCCTGACTTTTATAAAAGCATTTAATATGCGACTTGAAAAGAAAATTTTTACAATTTATTCAAGCCAAGTAGATATCAACATTTAACATGATAATATTATTAAGTTCTAAATAATATCCTATTTAAGTTTTTATTCAATAGAAATGGACAATAAAAATGCATCCTGAATTTGGTCCCTCAAAATTTCACTTATGAAACATTATATTTTTAGAGGCTTTGTGCAGATTTATAATTCAAGCTAAACAAATTTTAATCAAAATAAAAAAAAAAAATGCTCAAATCTACGACCAGCAAAATTAATTACTGTAAAAGTATATGTTTGTAATTCTTTTAATTACAATCCAGTTCTTAAGAAATTCATTTGAAAGATTATATTGCTTCACTAACAAAAACTTTTTTAATTAATAGAAAATTCATCAAAAATGCTTCAAAGCAAGAATATCTCATTTCAGATACAGGGGAAGGGTGCCTATCTCGGACAAAACAGGACATTTTTTTAATTAATGCACAGTGATAGAAAAATAATTTTGATGAAATACAAGCAGTAGCTTTTTTTTGGATCTTTATAGCCATGTAATTAATTTTTCATGAAATACGCCAAGGGAAATCGGAACCCTCTATACCGACAATGTTAAATTGTCCCTTTTCGATGCACCGTTTCCCAAACTCTGTTATAGATGCATGTTTGAAATTTATTATACAGGTAAAGTACACATTTCTCATTATACTGAAATGAGCTTTTGGTTAATTTTTAATAAATTTACAAAATATTTCATTAGACATAGTGAAGTTTTACCCTATTTTGACACAAATAATTTGTAAAAATTAAATTTTTGATTTTTTAAAAAAATTCTTAATTCAGTATAATGAGAAAGGTGTACTTTACTTGCATAAAGAATTTCAAATATGTATCTATAACAGATTTTGAGAAAAGGGACATCGAAAATGGCCAATTTAACATTGTCGGTTTTGACACAAAAAATTTGTAAAAAATTAATTTTTGAGTTTTTTTTAAACTCTCATTTCAGTATGATGAGAAAGGACTGCTTTACTTGCATAAAAATATTTCAAATATGTATCTATAACAGATTTTGTGAAAAGGTACATTGAAATTGGCCAATTTAGCATTGCCGGTTTCGACACAAAAAATTAGTAAAAAATAAATTTGTGAGTTTTTTTTTAAAAAGTTCAACTCAGTATAATGAGAAAGGTATAGTTTACTCGTAGAAATAATTTCAAATATGTATCTATAACAGATTTTGTGAAAAGGTACATCGAAAAGGACCAATTTAACATTGTCGGTTTTGACACAAAAATATTTGTAAAAAATAAATTTGTGAGTTTTTTTAAAAAGGCTTAATTAGATATAATGAGAAAGATGTACTTAACTTGTATAAAAAAATTCAAACATGAATCTATAACAGATTTTGAGGAAAGGTACATCGAAGTAACAGGGTTAGGATTAACGGACTTAGCTTTCCAACTCCACTTAAAATTATTTGTTACGTTGACCTTAATACAGATTTAAATAGCAAAAATTCTGTAATTCGATGCTCGTGTCAGAGACGTCATTGTATGTTAAGGGGTTAATTCCGATGGAAAGGGCTTAGCGATGGTCCGATTCGGCGACTTTCTCCTATAGTAGCGAAGATTTCAATGCCTGAGATAGCGTGCTTGGCAAACTGAATCTCGTTCACAACAGTCTTCTCTTCAGTTCAGCTTGAGAACGCAAACAAATATCTGAAGAGCCAATTCCCGTGTCGTCACACGGGAATTGACTCTTCAGTCTGTCATGAGACACAGAACGCCACTAAATCTCTAACTACCAATTTTCTTATACTTGCTGTGGATTTATGTCCTCTGCCCTCCTCTCAATAGATTCCAAAATTAAATTAGTTTGATGCATTTGACATGCATTAACTTGAGTTTGAATTGACTTCATCATTAAGTGTTGCAAATTTCACTTTATTAAAACCATTGAAAAAATGTTTGAATGTTTCATATCGCAATGAGTTTCGTTTTATTTTTGAACAATCGTCGTATGAGCCACTCGTAATGAGGACTATTTTGCGGGGGCCACAATGCCCGATGAAGTCGTGGCAGCCGGTCATTCAACATAGACCCGGATGCTAAGGCAAGGCGGAGTGATGGCTCGTTCGTGATTATTCTTGAAGAAGTTTGATTTAATTTTTACTAGCTGATGCCCGCGACTTCTTCAGCGTAGTAATACACTATTGGTACCTTGTTGCTCAGGATAAAAGTACATTCCCCTCTAATAGTTTTAATGTAAAAAATTCTTCTATATAAAATATCATAATACTATATTTTGCAAGGGATCTATAATCCATAATAACGGCAATTTATACATCAATATTTGTAGATATAGTTAACTTAATAGATTAAGTTAGAATTTCCAACTTTATTTTCCGGGCTAAGAGGATTTTGAGAACCAGAAATTCCAAAAAAAAATCCAGTTAATTAGAATGTAGACATACAATACATCAAATGCGAAAGAATTAGAAAGTATTCGTAAAAGAATAGAGGACAAAGAAGAAATTCGTAGACTTAAGAACAATAAAAGCATTGTTGGAGATTGTGTTTGAAAGCATTTTCCAAAATTAATTAAAACTAAACAAGACGTCGCATGGAAATGAAATTGGTAGCATTGAAATGTTAATTTTTTGAACTTTAAG
Organism: Araneus ventricosus; assembly: GCA_013235015.1. Classification (NCBI taxonomy): domain Eukaryota; kingdom Metazoa; phylum Arthropoda; class Arachnida; order Araneae; family Araneidae; genus Araneus; species Araneus ventricosus. Next base: position 19,638 of record BGPR01021887.1, read on the forward strand.
CAGACGTTAAAATGTGTTTTGGGCAATGATATGCTCCAAAGTTATTTATTACTAAATTTTTAATTAATTAATGTTCTAATTAAAATTTCGAAAAATCCTTTCTTAGTGAGCACCTACTATCCAAGGAGCAACCACCTGCCAAACTGCAAGTTTCTAGTTCTTGTGGTTTGGGAGATTCGGTGATGAGTCAGAAAATGACTTTCTCTTTTATATATTGTCATGTATTTCAGCATAGCATTAATAATCGTGGAGCCTTCTTTATCAAAAATAATATATTTATTGGACGTCTTCCACAGCACAAACATGTAAGACAAACACATACACTTATATCACAAACGTTACATCAATCACTGACATCGAATTCCATCTTAAAACATGAATATTCTTTTCCGTTGCTAGGCAACGTCAGCAAAAGACAAATATATCGTTGCCACACTATTTTTATAATCTTTAATTTTTAATTTTTTGGAAAACAGGCAGGAATGTTATATCTTTGACATTCTCGAATACTTACACAATACCTACGTTTTGTATCTAGCTGCGTTGTTCACTGAAAAGAGTATATAATGCATTTTGGCCTTCTTCCTTTAACCAATCGAGTCCAAGTTTAGTTACAGATCAAGAAATTTAGCATCAAACCTACATATATTTCATTTATGTTGCTGAATGGCATTTAGGAGATTTCCCGTCAATGAATTTTGTACAAAACTTCATTGAAATCCACAATTTTGTTGCGAAGATTACATATCAAATTTCATTTCAATAGCTTGCTCCATTTTTAAAACTGATGAACAAGCTAGGCAAATGAAATTTTCCTAGCGTTTCAATTCCTACTATTAGTTCACACTCTCCCTATGTATATATATATATATATCTTGTTCAAATTTTCACTCGTTAATAAAATACTTTTTATTCATCCACTCCAGTTCAAATACATTTTTTAAAACTTGTAGTGGATGACACTTGATGTTAATACAGTTTTTCAAATATTAATTCATTAATTAAATTTAATGAATTAATATTTGAAAAAACTGTATTAATATCAAGTGTCATCCACTCAAGTTCAAATACATTTTTTAAAACTTTTAGTGGATGACACTTGATGTTAATACAGTTTTTTCAAATATTAATTCATTAATTAAATTTAATTAAATAATTAATTAGATCTCTGGAAAAAATTTCTTTTTCAGATTCTTTTTTCATTTGGGTTCTAGTCAACACCATATATAGAAAGGAAAATGGAAAATTGCAAGGAAATTCGCTTTCTATTTTGCCACTTAATATTGTGATTCTGTCATATGTATATACATATTTATATTAATTGTAATTATTTAATAAAAAGTAACTAAAATAAAATTTTTCTTTGTTGATCTAACTAGGAAATGACTTTAAAATTTTTTTATATTACTTGTTATTATGTCAGTCTGTCTGTATAGCGTTCATAAACAAACTGACATAATTCCAACAATGTTCCTTGCACTCAGGAAGGTCTAAAACATAGAGATTCCTCAAAATCTCAATCTCGTTTTCCTTAATAATTACAATACTTTCTTTCAATAATTTGAAAACCAGGAAGTATAACAGCTTTTATTAAAGCTGATTTTTTTAACTATATAGAATAAGATGTCAAATTTATTTCTCAAAAAAACACAAATTGAAATTTCGAAGCAGCTCAAGAATAATTTCTACAGTCCGATAAATTCATTCTTCCCAAGAGTTAAATCGCAAACTTAAGTAATACAATTTTATGTTCTCCCCTTCCAACCACGAATCCCGCAAACTCTTGAATAGAATCCACAAGGTCATTAAACTTCAAAGAGAGACCGCATAAAAAGTCTTTTTGTACATCTTTGAAACAGTCGTGCTTTTTCGGAAAGCCTGCTACTTCGAACGTGAGGGTTTGATTTTTTTTCTTTTTTTTTTAATTCCTTTTAATTCTCGAGAGCTCCTTCACTTAATTCTGTTGCCGCTTTTGAATGATTTTTGTCTTCCAATCAAAAATCTTAAGAGTTTGTTGCAGAAGCTATTGCGTTTCTTTATTTCTTCGGTAAAATCTGTTATAAAGATTTAGATTATTATTCCGGAGATAGTCAGGTATTTTTATTTAAGGATATGTCTGCATATTTTGTTATGCTAGAGTTTTTTTTTCATTCTAAAAATAAATCACTATGGTAACAAGCATACATTCTTAAAAGAATTAAAAATACTCTTTTTATTTCCTATGTTTTGTAGTGAGGTGTAAGCTATTTTCATTAACCCTTAAATGCCAGATTTTTTTAAAAAAATGATTTTTTTTTACTTTTCTTTCTTGAAAAAACATGAGAAAAATAATTTTAAAAATCCTACTTTACCCATATTTACTATTTATTACCCATCAACAACATTTTTTACATTTACATTACAACATTAACATTTTACATTACAACAACATTTGGACATTAGTTGAGAAAAAAGTGCCCCTTATAAAATTCTATAATATTAAACACAGAAGAATTTTAATAACTACCCAGATAGCAATTTTAGTTTGCAGCAAACTTGCACTGCAAATCTGCAAGCTTGCAGCAAGGTTGACACGACAAGAGTGCAAGTGTGAAACAAGCCTGCAGAAAGTTAACGCAAGCTTCAAAGTCACCATGCGACGAACTTGCAGCAAGCTTGCCACGTCAAACTCATTGCAAACATAGCAAAAACAGAGTACGAACACAACCTCGGATTAGAACTCGCGACCTAGCGTTTGCTAAGCGGACGCTCTAACCACTCGGCCAGATAAACTCTGAGAGGAGAAGATAAATTTCGCTAATGCATCGTTCGATTCGATTCGTATATGATTTATTTTAAACTCTTTTCTTGATTTCATTAATTTTTTTAAAAATTTTGTGTTGAGAACATGATTTGAAATCAAAGAGAGTGCGATTTTCGCTAATAACTACCTTCTGCTAGTAGAATAAATAATGAAATTAGGGTTCACACACACAAAAGTAATTACTTTTAAAATGGGACAAAAATGAAGTTATTATTTTTCAACAAACATTGACTGTTTTTTAGGTTTAATTTTGTTTATAAACGTTAAAATTTCAACATTAAGAAAAAAGCGATATAGTTTTCTTTAAAGTGCGAGTTCTATATTAGTAAAAAGATGGAAAATGTTTCAAAATTTTTTTTTATAAAAAAGTTAGTTTTTCCACAAATTATCATTGATTTATTGAATTAATAACTAGAAGTACGGTCTAGGAGATCGTACGTGCTATCTGGGTAAGTATACGTACAAGGAATTTCCTTCAACATTATAGAGTAAAAACAATGGCATCCTGAAGTGTACAAACAAAGAAAAAGGATACAGCTTCAAGAGAAAAGCATCAATATATTTTTATTTTTTATCAGCACTCAGGCTACCATCCATATATTGTAAATTGATTTAATAACATTTTAGTATGTATTCTCTTGGTAACAACAGGTTTTAGAGATTCAATTTTATTCAGAATATTTTAGGAAAAGAAATTGGGTATGTTGCTTAAAGATAACGCTCGGAATTTAAGGGTTAAATTGGAGTACAATATTTCAGTATAAAAATAGGAGAATCAATTAAACTTTCATACCAAATATAAAGAATAATATGATCTTTATTCATCAAACATTGAAGAGGTTTGTTCTCACTTCAGCTTCAAATAAGTATGGCAGATATAATATCCCAGATAGCAATTTTAATTTGCAGCAAAGTTGCAGCAATCTTGCTCTGCAAATGTGCAACAAATTTCACATGACAAGAGTACAAACTTGAAACAAGCTTGCAGCAAGTTGACGCAAGCTTCGAAGTCACCACGCTTCAAATTTTCCACGTCAAACTATGGCAGAAACAGAGTACGAACACAGCCTCGGATTACAACTCGCGACCTACCGCTTCCTAACCTGACGCTCTAACCACTCGGCCAGCTAAATTCTGAGAGGAAAAGATAGATTTCGCTAATACATCGTTCGATTCGATTCTTATACGATTTATTTTAAACTCTTTTCTTGATTTCATTAATTTTGAGTTGAGAATATGATTTGAAGTCAAAGAGAGAGCGATTTTTGATAATAACTACGTTTTGCTAGTAGAATAAATTATGAAATTAGAGTTCAAAAGTAATTATTTTAAAATGGGACAAAATGTATAAGTGGTTATTTTTCAACAAACATTGACTGTTTCTTAGGTATAATTTTGTTCATAAACGTTCAAATTTTAACATTAAGGAAAAGGCGATAAAGTTTTCTTTAAAGTGCGAATTCTAATAAAAAGATGGAAAATGTTTCAAAATTTTTTTATAAAAAAGTTAGTGTTTTCACAAATTATCATTGATTTATTGAATTAATAAGAAGAAAGACGGTCTAGGAGATGCTATTGAAAATCGGATGTTTTTTTAAAACAGAGAAAGATCTTTCTCTGTTTCAGCGTCTTTTAGTGTGCTATCATCTTTGCAGCAAACTTGTTTTGCAATCGTGCTGTGAACTTGTCATGACAAATTCACAGCAAACTTGCATTGGAAGGAGGGGTGGCGCTTGTTGTCGCCGTGGCAAACTTGTGGCAATCTTGTTTTCCAAACGAGGATGGCGATTCTGCCTGGTTAATTTGCAGCAGTTTCGCTATAACATCGACGCGTCAAATTTGCCATGACAAGATAATATCAAGTAAAAATCAAACTTGCTGTAAATGTACGTGCTATCTGCGATGAAAACTTGTGGCAATCTTGTCGAAACTTGTGGCAATCTTGTTTTGCAAACGAGGGTGGCGATTTTGCCTGGTTAATTTGCAGCAGTTTCACTACAACATTGACGCGTCAAATTTGCCATGACAAGATAATATCAAGTAAAAATCAAACTTGCTGCAAATGTACGTGCTATCTGGGATGAAGCCAATACATAATCTCTAGTTCAAAATATCGTAGCAATGTTTTAGGCTTGGCTCATGTGCCTTGCCTTTTTCTGGTTATCCAGGTAGTACGACATGTATTACAATATTGTTTGGTATTATATAATATTATATGACACTATACAGCATTATACAATATTGCGAATATTTTCAAATATCTTACAATATTGTACAATATCTTTATGCTATTGGGTAGATCGCATCAGCATTGAATTCTGTGCGTAACCGTTTTTATATCATGCAGTTTACAGAAAGATTACCAAACTAAAACCATTATCATGTTAATAAAAGAGAAAGTGGAATTTCAGCTTTCATAATATAACGTTAACGTTAGTAAAAGCATGCGACTAAAAGATTAAATTTAAAAACATGTAATTGGTTTGAATTTGAGTACAATAATAAAAATCTCGTCAAAGTTTGAGTTTAAAGTTTATTTTGAAAAATTATTACAATTGAAAAAAAATCGTACGGAAATAATCACTATTATTGTATCAATGAAAGGCATTTTTTTAAAAATTTTAACCCTCTGACTACTTATCCCTCGATTTCCATTGGTTGGAAGCAAGTCTATTTTCTGCTGCATCCTGCGATTTTCGCAAGCTAATGGGTTTGCTTAGTACTTTTAAAACAATGAATCACGTTATACTAATAACGCCTTGCATGTAAATAACAATTCGCTTGGTTCAACGATATTTGAACATGTTTTCAAATGTTGCATCTAAATAGTAATTCTAAAAAAAATCGGCAGTCAGAGGGTTAAAGTGGTGTAAAAAATGCGATAATATATATCAAAGTTCTTAAGGAACGGCATTAAAATTTCGCTTCATTTTTATTAATTAAAAATCTTGTTAAAATTTTAAAAGCCCTTTTTTCACTGGGCACCTAATGCCCAAGAAGTAATTACCCGCAAAATTTGGTAGTTCTGGATTTAACAGTATAGCCTGCTGAGCGTTTTCAACCAAAGAAGTAATTACCCGCAAAATTTGGTAGTTCTGGATTTAACAGTCTAACCTGCAAAGCGTTTTCAACCAAAGAAGTAATTACAGGGAAAATTTGGTAGCTCTGGATTTAACAGTCTAGCCTGCAGAGCGTTTTCAACCAAAGAAGTAACTACGTGCAAAATTTGGTAGCTCTGGATTTAACAATCTAGCCTGCAAAGCGTTTTCAACCAAAGAAGTAACTACGTGCAAAATTCGGTAGCTCTTGGTCCAATGGTGTGACTTGCAGAAAGTAGCACTCTAAGCGTAACGCACTCTATAGGAATTTTCCATCCAGCAATTTACAGAAAATATGCTAGCCTAAAAACATTATCATGATAAATGAAGAAAAATTACTCCCCGAAATTAACGAACTTATGATAAATACCTCATAACTGAAAAATATTTTATCCTGCTATAATATATTTAT